>DWJZ01000062.1:0-49114 GCA_018249125.1 Asbolis capucinus
TCTTAAACCCTGTAGGGTTTAATACAACCTGTACGTCACAATGACAGTTTTGTGACATAAAAATCCTTGTGCCTACCGTTGGATTGGAAAGAATAGAAAAAGCTTCAAGCCTTTTAAGTCACCTTAAGTGTTCCTGAAACGCGAGAAAGTATATTGTATAGATTTTATTTCCTATACATACTTAACGTCATTTAGCTTTTTATTAATATTTGAAAACGCCTGATACCAGGCGAGAAATCATGCTCAGATAAGAAACCTTTGACCCCACAAGGCGATATCTTGAGATAACTGTCGCCCCTATCCGTTTACTTAGATAAGACTATCTATTTTATGAACAAGAAGAAATTTGAGATAGGTCGGGAACTTTTAAAACTGTAACGGTTTCTAACTTGATCAAATATAGTGTGATTTATATTGCTACAATAGGGCTTCATACTGCTAAAAATTGTGCCAAAAAGTTAAACGTTTCTTTCTGGACGTCGGTTAGTTAAATAACGTCCCAGTACATCGGCGAAAGGAATCCACGCAGTAGCATAGTTATAATCCACACAAATAATAACATTAATTTGTCTCATAAACGTCCAACTTTAATAGAAAAGGGACCCTTTCTAGCTACCACGCTACCTACGAGTACATAGGCGTTGAAAACAAGGTTCTATGGAAATGCGTTAAAACAAGGAAGCATCCTAATCTACTCGTACATTAATATTATAAAGTTGAAGAGTTTGTTTGTTTGCTTAAACGTGCTAATCTCAGAAACTACTGGTCCAATTAGAAAAATTCGTTCAGTGTGTAGTGTAGCCCATTTATTGAGGAAGGCTATATTATTCTAAGACCTATAGGAGCGGAACACCAATGAAGAAGGTTTCAAAATCGGAGGATTTTTTCGTATTGAGAGCTTCCGTTGCGTGTGCTGCGTAAACGGTTAAAGTTTCGCAAAAGTCATGTATGACAAAAACGAAGTCGCGGGTTAGCCCAAAGGTATATTCGACGAAAACGAAGGCACGGGTGGAAGTTAGTATTATTATAAATGCGAAAGTTTGTGAGGATCGAAGCATGTTTATTATTCCTTCACGCAACACGCAGTGAAATGGCACTAAAACTCCAGCGTCAGTTGCAGCACTTGCAGGTAGTACACCGGAAGTGAGAGTGTGTACTCTCACTTCCGGTTCTACTGATAACGTACCGTGTTCATTTGTTAACTTTCAGAATGTGATAGTCATTTTGTGAAGCGCTCATAGCTCGACCGCTTGCGTCAATCATGATTGACCGAAATATGCTGCATTGGGTGGTTGGGTCTGTTGGTTCTCCTGTATGAGAGACCATTGTTGGCTATTAGTTCTTAAGCATTTCTGTGTTCTGGAGGGGATATAAAACCTTACTCGATAGTTGTCGTGAAAGTGCGGTCGTTAAGCCATGTCTGAGACCTCCAGTGGCAAACTTCCAACATTTGGGTTGGCCTTTCCTTTCTTAATTACGATGAGTTATGATCAAACTTCTGAATGATTTGAACAAACTGTATCATTACTATTGCACTAATAGCCAGCTATTTGTTTCGTAGCAGATGATGTATTTCATATCTATGGTCTCTTAATCATCATCTTCTTAATTACCCGTTGGCTTTCGGTCTCCTTCATAATGTGGGTTAGATAGGCTTAAATTCTACTTCTTATTAACAACATTATCACGTATGAATTAATAATGTTACTACATTGTTATAAATAAATATAGATCGTACCTCGATAGGTGCCAATGCTGCCTATCGTTTATAACATAAGCTTTGATAAGTTAATAAAAAAAGTAAAATAAGTTTTAATATTTGGTCTAATTGCTTAACGCTATCAAGGAAAGAATTCTCCAATATGGAGGCCACAAATTGAGAAACAGTGATAAATACGAAGTATTACAGACAATTGAGTAAGGAAGATGCAGGGCAAATGGTATGTGAGCTAAGAAAAACTTCCTGTCTTAAAAACCTCTGCCAGTAAGCAGAAAAGCACCCGATTACAGTTCAGAATTGTAACTGAACTGTCCTAGGTTTAACCTGCTTTACCGATGGCCGACCTTAATAGAAAACAGCATTTTATGAAAATGCCAATAATTATAAAAGAAAAATGTACACAGGTTACAGAAACCATCCGTAGCGTTCTGTTCATAGTAAGTCATTTACAAAAGTACAATTTAGCAAAAGTCACCACTGAGCGCAATAAGCCCTTCGTTCACCTGCCACTGGCTTCCGGTCAGACAGCAATTTCCCTGCGGTGACCTCAAAAGAAAGTAGCGAAGGTCATTTCACTGCGCCTATTGCAACGCTGTGATGACACACAACAAAAAGTAACTTGTTCATGGCCTTGAAAGGAGTCAACGATCGGGAACCCTCGCATCCGTCGCTGTGCGCTTCGTCTCGCTCCAACGTAAGGTAAACCTCGCCCTTCTCGCTCGCTCCGACCGCGCCGGCCAATAGGAGGGCGGCGCAGGCGCAGCGGCGCGAGTCGTTCGCTCAACTGGATGGACTAGGGCTGACTGCTTTTTCTAAAGCTCTCACTGCTTTTTTACTTTTTTCCCCTCGAATTATTTAATTCACCGACGCTAAGTTGCATTAACGATGACCCACCGACACTATCTACGTTATTCTTTGTTGGAAATGTTAATTTCCTGGTAGATAAGGTGAGTGTGGGACTGACTTTATTATTTATGTATCTATCATATTTATAGCAGGTATTTGTTATGGGGAGAAATTTCTTACTATCGTTTAGTAATTTTGTATTTAATTTTACTTTCGATTCTGTCGTTATGCTTAACGAATTAGTGAAGACATGCTCCGATATTTATTCAAAACGTTGACTAGTACCTACGTGTGATGTAAGGGAATCAACCCTGCGCCATCTATTATTATCGGCAGAGCTCTGCGTTGCATACTAATGATTTATTTTAGACTGCATGGAATAGTATCTCATTCTTATTCCCGTCTCGCTCTGACCTTTTGTTTTTCTTCTTCTATTTTTTACCGTCTTTGTAATACTATTTGCTCTCGGACAAGTGGTGTGTTCGACAAACATTGGTGGTATTCTGTCGTTTTTGTCTGTCTTCCAAATGAGGTTTGTCTTGTTAGGTTTTTCGGGTATTGGAATCCGAGGCGGCTACCCGTTTTCGAGGCACTTGAATACACGAAACATTTCAGGTTTTCGGTCTCTATTTTTCTTGTAACACGAATTGTTGAATGTTTTCGGGGTAAAGGAAGGTTAGCTCGACAATAAATACCGTGGATTTTTGAACAGTTTGTGTAGATTCGATTTGTCATAGTTAATTGTTATTCGAGACATGTTCGACATCGACAAGTCACAGAGTAGCAGCAATTATTGTTAAATGTTGAAAAAGCCAACAAAAACGAAATTGGAGACATGTTATTAATAAAATCAGTTTACATTATAAGAAATAGCATGTAATTGAAAGTTGATCTACTTAAAATTGTTTAAAAAGATTTCTATCTATTAAAACTATCTATCGGAACTTAACGAATTAAATTTATTATATAATTATTATGATTAGTGTATTTACTACAAATATATTAGCTACTAGAATTGTTTTTAAATTTCTAATCATCATTAAGTATAATAGAATATAGGGAAATCTTCTGTTTCCATCGCGAACGATTTTATAGGAAAGATATTTCTACATTACATGGAATCGTAACAGTTATGTCATTATAAAATAACTTTAGTATAATTAATTATAACGTGTCGCGGCTTCCTCCCGTCCCACCGTTGTTCTCAGTGGGAACAACAACACACGCAAATTGGTACTGACATCACTCAAAAGATGCCGTCATTGCGCTGCAAAAAGTGCACTATTTATTTCATTGTTTGTTCCAGTACCTTTCTCTAGTTCATAATTTTACATTCGTCGATGCAACGGTGTTAAAAATATTTATAGTATAGAGCCAACGGTGTTGATAGACGGTTTTCACAAAGGATTTGTAGTTGCATTTTTATTTGTGTTTGTTGAATTATTCTTAAAGGACGTTTGGAGTTTGGTCCTTACTGGTTGGCTAAAAACTAAACAAGTAAAGCTGTTGTTAATGTTTTCAAAGTAAAAATCATTGTCAACATTCATATCATATCCTGCAACATAAAATTCATAGTCAACATTCATAGCATAGCCTGCAACATGCAATATCCTTTTCCATTCATCTCTAACTGTCACAGACATTTAACTTCGTCTCTTATGGAATTGATAACAATTTACATCGTCGTTTTCTTAAGACGTAACTGCCATTTTTCATCACGATTCCTTGATTTTTGGGCAATTTTAATTTAGCGTCATTGTAGCCCTTAACTGTCCGAATATTGGGTTGGGGTCTCCACCCACAATGCAATGGATACAGGCCGTAGTGCCGATTGGAGGACTTTAAATACCTTTGAAAATTTTAACGGGAAATCACAGGAGTACATGTTTCCTCACGATGTTTTCCATCACCGTAGCAAATGATAATCAACTTATATATAGCTTTGAAAATTAGGGGTGCGCGCCGTAGGATTTTTTAAGCATTATTCATTAAGGAATTTTACATACGTAAATGTATATTCGTTCTTCTGTAAATGTATTCTTCTTTTATGTTACGACATCTTCCAAACACGGTAGTAGTAAAATTTCATGAACCCTTAGCATATTTTGAAGTGACTCGTTCGTCCACCCAGATAGCATGTTTGTGTTAATTGAACCTTCCTACTTGTCTTCAATACAAACATAACAAACTTAGTAAACTCAACATGGCTTTTATGTCTGTAAATAAAATAAAAAAATTGTATAAAATTTACTTTTATCAATACATAATTTTAGACATCAAACACCCGTGACTACTTGCAGTTATATTAGAATTCCAAAAAGGAACCACATTGACTATTTGTGACTTTTTAGCATTATTTTATGGTTTATTGTTTTAAGACAATCTCTATATTTCCCCCTCTCGTTTGATATAATGTACTAAAGTAAGCTGGAAAGCTCTTTAATGCTTTTAGAACAAATGCCTCAGATTGAAAATACAACCAACTTCATAAGCATCAATCGCGTTGCTTCCTACCTGAACGAAAATGTTTTAGACTTTGTTGTTTTACTTTCGTGTAAACAAAAGCTTTACAATATAAGACGTTACGTTCCAAAGAAACCACAATAATAAACCAACAGTCATACCAACAGGATTCCCTTTCAACGAGACCTCAAAATAAAACTGTAACATCGGCTCTCAGCGCTGTCTCTTGAACCAGTTTTGAATATTTTTTGCCTCTGTCCTCTACAGCATCTATTGTACTAAGAATAGACTAAAAAACGAACGAGAATTTATTATAACTGGCCCTTACGCCGGCCCTTCTCGTCCAAGTGTTACCATCCGAGGTAAATGCGTAAGTCATATTCAATTATTGAAAATTGATCACTGATCTTGTTACTTCTAGAACTGGAAACCCGAGTGGATTAGAAAGTACATAAGTCTGATGAATA
The DNA here is from genome assembly GCA_018249125.1 of Asbolis capucinus. NCBI lineage: Eukaryota > Metazoa > Arthropoda > Insecta > Lepidoptera > Hesperiidae > Asbolis > Asbolis capucinus. The sequence goes on from DWJZ01000062.1 coordinate 5,497, forward strand.
AATATAGGGAACTTCCGAACAGAACGTTAATGTTTGACGTTTAAAGACGTAAAGATTCCGAAGAAATCTGTATGTTTGAGCTTTCTCTCCAGTTTTCTAATGTTAGGTTAACAGGCAGTTTAACTAGATGCCCTGTGGTCTGTGAATGGAAGATTTATCCCAGCAAATGCAAGGCATACGAAGTATAAGTTGGATGTTTGTAAAGTGTCATAGCATTTTTGGAGTTGGTTCTGATGTTTGGCTCAATTTATTTGTTCTTCGCGTCAGCTGCGTAGAGCATGTGACTTTCGGAAGTCCATGACAGAAACAAACAAGTCTAGAGTTCTGTAATAGTTTAGGCGTGAATATTTATAATAGGATTAGAGCAGTGGTTCTCAACCTTTTAGTGAAGAGGGACCAATTGACAAAATTTCTGTCTACCTGTGAACTACCAATTGTTTAAAGGTAACTATATAGAACAAAAGTAAATTTTTAATTTCCCAATTTTTTTACTATTTTTCTATGCCTACGCGGACCACTTCAAGCTCTTCTCGTTACCACCAGGGGTCCGCGGACCACAGGTTAAGAACCACTGCTCTAGGATATCTTCTATTAACCGATTCATTAACTGATATAAAAGAGATGGTTTAAAAAGTGCATAGTAATGTAGCACGTCGTCACAACTACCTACTACGTTCTATTTTGTTTGTGAGAACAGTGGGATGGATGGATAGACAGATTTTTTTTACATATTATAAGTTATTGCTTGCCTACGATCCCACCTGATGGTAAGAGGCGATGTAGTCTTAGATGGTAAAACACATTAACATAAAAAAAGCCTTTTCACTCTTGTCTTGAAGCCACCAACTACTTGAACGCAAACACAGACGCTGGCAACTTATTCCAATCTCTCGCGGTACGCCATACAAAAGACAAGGCGAAGCGTGCCGTCGGTACCTGAGCGATATTTGTTACTCGTTCACGTAAAAGGTTTGAACGGATCTAAATGAAATTTGGCACATAGACTTGAATTACACATAGGCTACCATTTATCAACATACAATGCGAGTAATGCCGCGAGCAAATAGTAGTTAAACTATAATTAACATTGTCTCTTAATTCTATTAAAACCGTCATGGAAGCGGCCACTAGTTTTATTTCGGACAGCTAACACATCACATCTGTATCCGCCACGTGTTGTTCATAAAAGTTCGTTAACAAAGACCCTGTTTATGTTTTTTACCACCCTGCGGACGAGGGTGTGAATGCCAAGACATCGGCCCGTCGGTTCCCGGCTCGTCGTTGCCAGGGTTCCGTCAAACGGATCCCTATTACAAAGTCTTTGTCGTCCGTTCGACACATGACGACAAAGCTTATTATACGCCTAATACAGTTTAATCGACTGTCAGAAAAATCTGTGCGGTGTTAAGTGTTATTGGTGATTGTCAAGATAACGCACCGTGATAGGTCAATTCAAAATTACATCATATAGAGTCGTCCAATTATAAATTAGTCGTATAGTTATACGACTATTAGTCGCTGCCTAATTATTATTAAGATTGATTTATATAATGTTTTTTCAGAAATTGTTCGTCCTCTGCGAATTGATAGAACAAGACACAATTTCTCATAAACCGTAAGCAGAAAACATTTTAGAGAATTGTCATTACAAAACATTTTAGAGAGTTGTCATTACAATAAAGAAAAAACAGTTGAAAATTATACGATTTCCTTACAAGTATTCAATCATATACATATTTTGGAGTGCATGTCATGTGGTAGGCACGGTACGTTGATATACGGCTGCTACTTGGATAATTCTATATTTTAAACGATCCCTGAGGTCGTTGTCATCGCACAAAGTTGTGTACGACTATATAATAATAAATAAATATCTTTGGACAACTCACACACATACATATGCCTGTACCGTGGACCCCCGAGGAGGCAAACTATATTACTTTCTGGTTTAAATGCCTAATCCACATTAGTAATACAGAGAATATAAAACATTCTTGCCAGTTCATAATACGCTTATAACACCAATTGTTAATTTATGACATAACATTTGCTTTGAATTGGCCTCCACGTAATCGAAGCGCAATGCAAAACAAGTTAAACGAAAATACACTTCACCGTACAATGTAGACCTTGGCAGTGAAATGTCAAACCGGCCCGTCCTGTTGCACCAACGGACGTCATCACGACGACAACTTCGGACATCTTAGGACCACCCTGTTGAATTGTTAATTAAACTATTCGTTTCCACCCGCGGCCTCGTCCGCGTGCTGATAAAAAGTAGCCCATGTGTTATTTCAGATTATAATTTATTTATGTGCCAAGTTTCATTCAAATCTGTTCAGTAGTAAATACTACTTCATCTTTCATGATTCTTCACGAAGAAATATCCGTCTATCCTTAAAAAACTTTATTCTTGGAACTTTCTCCCTACATTGTCATTAATCTAATAGAAATTGTATCAATTCCGGTACATTTTTTTGTAACATTATGTCATACATATATCTGTACTTACTTTAAACAGGATCTAAAAACACTCATCACAGAGTCACTCGACATATCAGTTACAACAAATATTAGGAGTTGGTTTTTTGAGTCAAGGAATTGAAGCAAAAACGTTTCATATTCAAAAATGGAATTTCGTGTTCATCCTCTGTTTAATGTTACTTAGCTTTCCCAAAATTCCATTTTATACGTATGTCTGCCGTAAAATGTAATTCCTAACTCTCATAGGATTGGTAGTAGTAGTAGTAGGAAATTAGTAGTCAGAAAAATACACATCTTTCTTATTCCTTCATATTAAATACGCCTGTAATAATGTGTTATTTTTGAGTTAATAATTTTGGAAAATATGTTGCTCTTTATAACCTTAATTTGTTGAAACCTTATTAAAATTACATACTCAAGTTTTATAGGTATGCAAGATAAGTAATTATTGTGCGGTCTGTCGCTCTGTGTGCACGCGAATGTATCGTAAAATGTTATTATCGATGTAAACAGCTGTTCGCCTCCTCCCTGCAGACCGAGAACATGCCTCCCTGACCTCTGTATCCTACAGGTAACAGTCACTTTCACACACGAAATGTCAAAGCAATACGACGCAATTTGAATCTAAATTTCCATAGATAAGATTGGATTTCGAATGATGATTTCACGGTAAGCTTTTGACTTGGTTATTCTAATGTCCGAATTCTGATTTTGAATTTTGTCTCGAAACGTGAGGGAATATGATTGAAATTTGAACGGAGTTATTTTTACTTATAACTGAATTGATGGTCAATGTTGGCCCTGCACACAAATTATAAACTATTTTAACTGCCCTCTGGGGTGCATTTTATTGCCTCATGTTATGGTCGAATATGGGCTTTAGTTAAAAACTTTTTCAATACGGACGTATAAAGACGATAAAGAATATGGGATTCATTTGAAAAAAGACATTTTATAAATAAAACTTTAACAGATCCCTTGAAAATTTAATGTAAGGGTCTTTTCACACCTGCAACATTCGAAGAGAATTATTAAGATTATATATGTACATCTAACTGCGGTCTAGGAAGTGTCCTAGATATAAGGATTTTTTGAAGATTCTATATGGATTTTTGGGTATTTTCTACAAGTTTTATTTAAAATAATTTAAACTTAACAAGAAATAAAAATTTACTTTACAAAGACTGTCTGGCCGTATTGATTATAATTAAGTAAACGGGAGAAACGTATTACATATATTTTACTGTTGAAACCTTTAAAATGTCCTACATACCAAATTATTTGAATTTCACCACTAAATTTAACAAAAAAATGCTTTTAGTTACATTACCGTGTAGGTATGTTTTATGTCATTGACATTTTACTATTGTCGTAGTAATGCAGTCGTACCTCTTGAGAACCATTTAATGATATTCCGTTTGTTGAGTAAAGTCTGTTGTCTAACCGGTTGAGTGTGGCCAGGGTAGCCTGGGCTAAGGGGTAAAAAACGAAAGTTTACTTAGGCCGGCCGCCGCCGCGCCGGAGCACGGCCCGCGAGGACGAAAGTGGTGAAACGTTTGATAGATTACTTTTGAAAATTTTAAATTTCTAATTTAGGACCTTTTGCATGCAGGCGTGTGTGGCTACATTATAGGATTTTATACTCAAGTTTCAGTTTCTGCAGCCTGTCCTTGAAATAATTCTAACCCTATTTACAATTAATAAGGCTAAATCCAACAATTAAACAAGAAAGGGTACACTCATCAACACGAAGTAGAAAATATACTAATAGACGTATACGCAGTATATAGCCATACAAATATAATAAGTTTGCACTAATACACATAAATTGCACGGTAGATTTAATTTTCGAATCTTACCTCCGGTATAGTAAGATGCAATTACGATACCAAACTTGCTCTCAAATAGCCTCGATGGTGCTACCGTACACGTAGTACGTTTTTCATGTCATGCAAACTTGTCAAGTTTGTATGTCAAAAAATCTTTTCGAATCGTGGCCGAAGTATCGTGTAGTTATATAAGTAAATATAGTATATATAAGTAAGTATTAAACAAGATTGTCCTTAAGTACTTAGTATAAATAAGCTCTTGACGGCTTACTAATCGAGGTAAGACAGGCGAATTCGACAACTAGTGGTTAAATTTCATTGTTCCTGTGCTCCGGGGGATGCTTCTTATTGTAATATATTGTCGTCAGCACACAGCTTTAAACGTTTGTGTTACGAAAAGTCTAAGTTCAAATCCTACACTCACCTATAATTACCTTTAATTATTGCCATACTTGAAGCCGGTTTAGTCCAGCAAGCTACAACACCCAGGTTGAAACAAGTCGTATACCGCATGTCCGCCGGAGTTAACCGCAAAACGTCGCTTGCATTTCCTGCTTGTAGGCTTCACGTGTATTTTAATTAGGGCGAAAAACAATGCATTTTTCCCACAAAAATGAGGCGCTATTAATATAGCTACACCACACAAGAGACTAAATTGTTCTAGCACTAAGTTAGATGCCGATGCACTAGCCAAAAAAAAATTTAAAACAAAATTTGGTTTTTAATTGTGATATGCTTATAATAAACTTACGACCTAAATTTGTTGGTTCTACCACCGATTTTGAAAGGTGCTTTCACTGTGAAGAAACCAAGAAATCGACAATACAAAAGACCCAATGATTCAATTCAAATTTTAAGACCTACAAAATGAATTAGTTATTAAAATTGCGTGTATCCTAAAAATCGTTTTGAGTTAATTTTTTAGGTTTTTATCTAATCTTGTGAAGTTCCTGTTAATTACTATCAAGATACGCATACATATGTTCTTATCATAGACCTTTTAGTTACTATGTCTATGGTTCTTATACTATTAAAAACGAATAATTGGCATAGACAAAAGAGTAAAATAAATAATTTTTTAGGTTTTCTTTACTTAATCAGGTTGTTTTAATTTCTATTCATATTTGTAAGATTCTTAGGCGTCGCATAAGTTTTGTACGTCAACTTTGTTTAAAAAATATATCTGTAACGTAATAGCGCTTGTCTCACTCAAAATACACATAATTTTTGTCCGTCAGATAAAAATTATTAATGAAAAATGAGTCGTTTGACGCCGCCTGCGCACGGTGACGTTGGCTTCGGGTAACCTCGGGCGCCTTCGGATGAGATCGGCGAAGAGGCAGTGACCTAGGCTAACGTTACTAGTAACTCCGAGACGTGTTTAATTAGAACTAGCTGCTTGCTGTGGCTTTTCTTTAACGTTTAGATTTTAGTTTATTTTACAACTCATTTTATTGATTGCACTGAAGAAGTAGAAATACTTGCGGTGGTATTTAAAATCGCCGTGAATACGGCTGACATGTGATATGTCACATAAAATATATAAAAAAATATGATTTCCTAGTTATTTAACGTTTTTAGACCGAAGACTCACTCCGAGACTCTCATTCTTCGCACTCATTCGAGACTTCAATGGTATTTGTAATATGGAGATATTTATACTACTTATTAAAAATGTACTATTACGGTTATGAATTGATCTTCATATTTGAATAAGTGAATTCGATTTTCTAAATAGCTCTTAATAATTCGAATCATACGCTATTTAAATGTGCACGCTTGCGTAACCTAATAATTTTCTGATTGTAATCGTATATTTTTGTTAATTTATAATCAATTTATTTTAAATAATTTTAGTGTCTTAAGGGTTCAACGATATTTATATTTTATTTTATCAAGGCTTAGTTAAATAATTAGAATGATTTATTTTAAGCCCTCAGTAGAACAGAAATACTGGCCGCACGAACAGAAAATCGTCGAGCACGAGCGTTAGAATTCCTGATCGCAGTCTAAACAAGAATAATTTACTCTGTGAAAGTACGTGGCCGTGACCGAGTGTATTGACCTGTGTTTCCGATGCTTCTATGTTGGCCTAGGTTAGGCTGATGACGTGTTGCCAACATAGCAAACGTGGGATGGTGAGCGTCTGTGGATTTCTGGCGGGAACAGTTTCTTGGCGCCATGTTGCGTTTTCACGCATTTTTTTTTAAATATAGAAATGAGTGGATATAACAATTTTTAATAAATTTAGTTATATAAATATAAAATTTTTGGTATTTTCAGGTTTCTGGTGATTGTTATTTTAGACGAGGAAAAAGGCTGTAACCGCAAAATGCAAAAAATGTAAAGAGTCATCATATTTGATGTAAAAAAACTAAAAATTTGTCTTGTTTACCTTTTTCGAGAGAAGCCTTTTGAATTTTAATATTCTAATTTCTCTACTGGTAACACTCTTTCAAACTAGATCTCTGTGTTGTGTGTTATATATTTGAAAAAGTTCGACTAATGTTTCAAGTTCTATTGTTACCTACATAGGTACAATATCGAAGTACTCGTTTCGCTTCGGTATAGCTAAGGGCCGTGTACGGGGTTCTTTTAATACGACGTACATATGTGAGTACGTACATATATATCTCCCATATATACTTCTGTGTCAACTGATTTCAATAAAACAAATATTAAATCTTAATCTCATCAGATATATCTAAATTTATACAAAGACAATAAACAGACAACAATTCTCAAAATCAATATTTGGGTTCTGGTATTTATAAACAACTGAAAGTAATTTACTACCGATTTATAATGTATTTATTATTGGATATTCGTGAGTAAATATGGGATGCTACTAGAACCGAAAAGACGTTGAAAATACTATTTTCAATAATTGAAAATACCATTTTTAAAAATACCTAAAAACAAATAATTGTTCGCCTTTACGGAACCAATTACCAAAATTCCTTTCTTAGTGCACAGCAGGCTGGTATGAAACCATTAATGGCTACTCTACTTTCTGTGCCATGCTAGCCAAGTGAAGGAAAACATCGTGAGGAAATCTGTAATCTAAGAGTTACTAATAAAGTCTCCGAAAGTGTGTGAGCTTACCAATTTGTACTTGGCCATCGTGGTGGACCATGGCCCGTAACATTTTGAGAGGAGACCCGAACCCAGAGGTGGGACAATTATGGATTGCCCTGACGGTGATGACACACGTCTCCCATTACATAGGAAGCTTAGAGCATACTCCACCGCTCTGCTCCCATGCATCCCATATGATGGTAAGTGGCAATGAAGTCTTCGATGGTAAAGCTGGGTGGACAGGATTTCTATCTTACATACCTGTACTATGTGTTTCGAGCTTTAGAAGGTCTGTGTGTCAGTAAAAGTTACTAATTTATTAACTCTCTAGATACACAATGACCAAAATGAGAACATAATATTCATATAATGATAAGGATGTAACTCATGAGTTGCTCTAAAGAGTAGCTCTTGCTGATCTCTGCTGTCGATATGAATATCTAAGATACATATAGTAAAACTAAGATATGTAATAATTAGAAATTTATTGTCACCAACACCGATGTGTAAGGTACGTGATATTGAACAGTGTACTCACGACCAAGTACGAATGCATCCAGTATGGTGTTTTCTTTATTCTATGTAGTTAACGCTTCATTAGCACATATTTGAAAATTACCAGTTTACATCGACTGCTTCAACTTATCAACAACTTCGACGATGTTGTCGGTTGCTGAATTAAGAACTCTATTGTGAGTAGGCTCCCATTAGCCGAATTAAACTATTCTTACTTAAACGTTAAAGGTAAATTATATTTTAATGATCACTGGAAAATTTTATATATCCTTGCTACAGGTATTTATAATTTTTATGTGCTAAAATTTACCATATAAAACTAGTGTTAGCAATTTGTAATAGCACTTCTTTTTATAATAATGCATTTGTCTTTATAATAATGCTTCGTTGAAGTTTGCGAATTTGCCGGATAATAAGCGGAAAGAGTTTAGCGGTAAAAGAGTTCAAAAGTTGAGACAAAGCATTGGATTTTGCATTGGAGATTGGACCAAGGCACGCGTTTTGTGATTTCGACGCGAATGGCGCATTGGAGCTTTTATTGCATTCCTAACATTTCTATTATCTTTCTATTTAATGAAAAAAATTCAGTGTTTTTAAATAATTATTCGACAAATTTATACATAAGCCATCTGTACGATCTCTTGATAGCTACTCGTATGTATATTAGTAGAAACTAAATGAAATTAAACGAGTACGATTGATTCTAGAAGTGACTGTATTAATAATGAAAAATTAACTATTTAGAGGTAATGAACAGCGTGGAATTATAGTGAGCGAGTACGTACGGTCCTTGCTGGCTAAGTGCGAACCAAGTAAAAAATATGAAAATAATAATTAATTGATTTGTATCGTATGTGACGTGTAAGTGCTGACTCCAGCAGACGGTCGGTTGCACCGTACACCATCTAAAGATTAAGGAAGGTCAACATCGAAAGCATCAGCAAAATTATCGCCCAAGAAAAAGATGATTAACCCGAGCCCTCTGATAATAAGAGATCAGGTATGGTCCGTAATTATCAGAATCCCATTGGCATCTGGGTCTTTGTCAGCTAAGAAAGAAAAATTATCAGTCTGCAAAGTTATTTAGCTGACTCAAGTAATAGTCTGAGAGATATCATCAAATCAAGAGCAAATTAATAAGGAAGTATGGTGGTCAGAGTACGGCAGAGTCTTCAACTAAGGTAAAACAGCTACAATTAAAAGAAGTTCCTAATAAAAACACGTGAAGTAAATACAAAACCTCCACCTTCTTGAAAATAAAAACCATCTATAATTAAAGAAAGAAACAGACTTAAACCTCCTCGAAGGGTCTACTGAAGTCATAAAAATTAGTATAAAAAGCACTAGCAAGTAATTGTGAGAACACTTAGAACGAATTAGCATTTCACTAATGAGCTGTGAACAAATGCTTGACTAATCTATATTTTATGATAAGAATGTGGCCGTGTGGTCATGGTAGAGTTGCTGCTACACCCCACATGTGGGAACCTGGGAACGACCAGACCTGCGCTTCTATACATATATTATACCAGTTATCCTACTAATATTATAAATGCTGAGGTTTGTACAGATGATAATGTTCCACTAAAAGTACTGAACGGATCGGAATGAAACATAACTTAGACCATAGATTGGAATAACACATAAGCAATTATTTATCAAATATATATATATATATATATATATATATAATTCCATAATATTTTATTAATATTTTTTATATTCTATAAGAAACATTTCAAATGACATTGGCAAGAAATAAAACGAGAACATCATCGACTTAATCGAAGTTAAGTCAATTAGGAATAACTCAAAAAATACTCGTCAGATGTCGCTTAAATTTTAATGGGACCTAATGACAAGTAACTACGAGCTTTCGAATAGAAAATAATCAACAGAATCGGTACAAAGTTATGAGGTAACAAAAAATACTGCGGAATTGCCAACCTGCTCCTTTTGTTGAAGTTATGTTTGTGAGTTTGTATTTTTTAATATTGACGAGCTAACCGCTGTATGGATTAAGATGACACTTGGCATTCAGGTAGACCATGCGGTGATTTAGGGCATACGGGTTTTGTCTTGCTTGCATGTCCTTTTGGGATAATTATAAATATAATTTTGTAAAACCATTCTTTCGTACGGTAACCATGGACCCTACTCTAGGTATTAGTGTAACTTTTGTCTTCTTTTCACATAATATTATATATATTAACCACCTCATGCTACTAAGATTCATGTCTTAACATTAGAATCTATATGTTTGATTTTTCACGATAGTCAGGATTCATAAAAATGCTACTGATGTTAAGAAGGCGTTATTTTTTATCGATAAAACCCTGTCCGTTTAATAATACATAAACATCATCATATATAATTAGAACTTTGTATATAATAATAACCACGGCCATATTATAGCATGTATCTGTTATTTCCCATGAATGTAGGTAAGTAACCATTTTTTTCTATATAGTAAAAATTTTAAAAATATGTAATGTTATGATATGACAGCTAAGCTTTGTGTTATTAGGATGTATAGAAAAAGTATAGATTATAAAAACTTACAGCTTCCCTCCGGGTAGGTCGCGGTGTGACGTCAGCACACGTGCGCGCGCGGCGTCAGGCCCCGCGGTATGACGTGTGCGGCGGAATGGAGTCGGGACTAATATGAGTGCTCTTTCAAATTGGAATAAAAAAAATCTAAAAATTGACTTCTAGTGAGTTTAGTGAAGTCCGATAAGACGTTTAGTGGTGGGATGTTTCTGGATGGGTGGTGGTAGCCCGCGCGGTGACGTGCGGGGCGCGCGAGGTCTCGGGTCGGACTGCGCATGCGCGCGCTCTTCGCCAGAGAAATTACGTCAGCGGCGTTCGCGCACCCCTTTCTTTTTTTTCCGTAATTAATTTCTTGCAAGATTTCGGCGCGGTTTTTGTAGTAAGTCGGGCCGCCGGTGAAAACAGGCTTCTTCGCGTCTCTGCCTGATGACACATTAAGAGTCTTCAGTTTTGCTTTAGTTATGCGTAACATTCTTTGTTTTTACTTACTCGATAAGGAATATTGAATTAAATCACAAGTCTTGTGCCTGTACGATTCCAACACAGACCAAACAGTGACCTAACGAGCTTTTAATATAAACAAACTTCTGATTAAACATCCGTCTGCATTAGTTTAATCAGGCCATTCTCAAGTTACCAATAAGCCTCCCGAAGCGAGGTCACAACTACCGTTAATTTACCTCAATAAGAATTCGCAACAAGATTCTTCTAAGAGCAGAAATTCTAATACATTTTTCATATTTCAAAATGGATGCCGCCTTTCCCGCAGACGATCCCTGTTACCTGCGCAGGCGCACACCGACACCCACACACCCACACAGACAAGACTCACACACGCAAAACACTCGGGAGACGTGACACAGACGCGGCTAATGCCGGAGTGAATTTGAAATGAGATGGACGCTAGTGAATTTTTCTGTAGTACTGTATATTTTTTGTTAGGTACTTTCTTGTTGGAATAATTCCAATATGCAACGGTAGAAAATAATCAATTATATTTTACCACATAGCCCATATAGCATACCATATAACACATTTTATTGCTTTAATGAATATAATATAAAAAGTATCAAATAAAAATTTGTTTATTGATTATTCAAAGCTACAGGTCACAATTGTTCTAATTGGAGTTAGGATTGAATTCAAGCTAAATGTATATTTTAATATATTCTATGTAAATGTATATATTATATAGGTAGGTATTTATAATTAAGCAATGTAAACGAAACCAAGATAAACTGAAATTGCAATTTTTTTTATATCTTTTCGTTTAACTCATATCGGCAAGCTTGTAGCTACAGTTTGAACAATTCTCAGTTACGACCATACCACTGCATCCCTTGCGCTAAGAAAGTATAAATAAAACATAACTATACATAGTTAGGTTAGGGACGTTGCCCGGCGCACTAGTGTGTGCGTGCCTTTATTATGTCGGCTCACGTAACCGCCTAGAAGTGTGTGTGTAGCCTAAGTACACAGAGCACACTAGCAAAAAAAAGCGTGTGTCACACCAAAGGGAATGAAAAAAAAACTATAGTTTAACTAATAATATTAACCGTGTACATGAGTCGCTCGCTACAACTGTGGAAGCTTCCGCCTAAGTTTATATCTTAAAAACTTTCGTATAGGTTGCAATAACGTAGTTGTAAATGCACTTATTAGGTAACAATGCTGACTTGAGTACCTTTGCAATGTTGGTTCATTGGCGGCTATAAAGAAAACATTATTTTTTTTCTTTTTTCCCGTCATTACCTTTTCATTAGGTACCTGAAGAATATGTTCGTGTTGTCAGTGAGCCTTGGGTCCGGTGGGGAGCATATTTTATTGATACATACTGCTTCCTTCATTGTTTGACTTCCTTATGCCTGAAGGTCTAACATTTTCTTGTCGGCTGGCAACGCGATAGTGATACCACAGCCCAGTATCCATAGGCGACTGTGATGATCTATCTACTCATTTGTCTGTCTTTTTGATAAAGTATATTTGGTTAAACATTCAAATGATAAATTTACAAGTCCATATTAGGTGATCTGTGTATCTTTTGATTAATTCAAAGCAATTTACTAAGAATCAACTGAACCCCATGGGCTAACTCAAGCTGTTACACATCGGTGTGAGAGACGGCTAGAATGCGCTAGGAGCTACAAGCCAACTTGAACCGAGTTAGCCGAGGCTAGCTAGCTACTATGTAAATAACAAAGTCGTTTTCTTATGTAGAATGAACCCTTTCTGGGCTCGATTCCTAGGTACCTTCGTCACATAATCAAAGATAAAGTTTGTCGCGATAAGATTGATGTAACAAACATGACGGGGCGCGGGCTGAGCTCAGATAATGCCGGGGTGATTGGAGTGAGGACGTGATACCGCATTTTTTCAAGGATGTAGCCGACAAACAAGCAGCCGTACTCTTCTTCTTTCTCCCCACCCTTAAGATCTTCCCACCCAATCTTATTCTGTCAATGTCTATGTTTGGTGGTGTTGGGGCCGTTGGTGTAGCCTTCGGTTGCTACAGCTATGGTTGCAGTTTTTCCGTTTTCCGCATGAAAATGGTTCAAGTACTTAGTGTGTTTATTACTTCTATCATCATCATCATTGCGAAGGTGATAGCCTCGATATTAATAGAGCAGCGATGCAGCGGTGATAACTTACGGTGGTCATGGGACTCTTCTGCACGTTTGCGTAGTTACAGTATAAAAAAGACGTGACTCTTCTGCTTGTTTGCCTGCTTAAAGCATAAAAAATGAAGAAAAGCCCCATCATGCCACCACGCTAGTGTAGATATATAGATATCAGTAGCATTAAAAGTGTCACTAATGCTTTGTCGTCCAACACAAAAGTGAGGAGAAAGAAAAAACAGTATATAATCTGATCGAAAACTTACCAAGAAGATAAGCTAGGTTTCACGGTAAAATCTATAATCCAGAAGTGAACAATATTAGCAATAATATTAGGAACTTAATATTCATCCCTTATCTGGAAGGGAGGTAAACTTATTTATAAAAGACTAGCGTCAGCCCACGGTTTCGACCGCGTAATGTATTGATAAAAAGTAGATTATTTGTTATCCCGGACTATACATATCTCTATGTTTTTGCCAAATTCCATTCTGATACGATTAGTACTTTTTATCTGAAAGTGAAAATACGGACATCACCCGTGTTGGGGCGTTCTCCTCTCTTCTCCCTGGCGTTTATTTATCCTCCTTCCTATTCTTTTTCTAAAACTGGTTGTTTGTGCATCGGGGGTACTGACCCCAACTGTGGTGTTCTTAGCTGCTTCAGTAACATACTTCATACATTACTTCCTTCCTGGCTGGCAACGCGTTAGTAACACCCTAGTATGTCCATGGGCGGTGGCGATCATTTACCATTAGGTGATCCGTCTGCAGGTTTATTTGTTTATCGCATTAAAAAACAAACGCTTTCACAAACTTTCAGATTTAGGATATTAGGAGATTTTTATTCTTCATTTGTTGTGGTTATTATTACATCGTACATTAGGTATACCCTACTAGAAGTACGACAAGAGGACAGGTACCACTAAGTGTGTAGGTAAGTACCGTTTATATGAGTGTTTTATTTATTTTTCAATCAACTTGATACGAATAGCATATCTAAACTCTAATTGAGTTAAATTTAGCTGCAGATCGCGTGATCGGCTAATGATGTAGTGTGCGGTACGCCGTCGGGGTTTGACGGATCTTCGAGTCTGATGGATATCCGAGAAAAAAAACGTTTTTCTACAAATAAATAATGCATTTAGTTAATTTTATAGAATCTGTTTAATATTTTTTTAGTTAATTGTAATATTATAAAATGTAACAGTTGGCGTGTTCAAAATTATTTTCTATGATAAAGCTGACTGCTTATAAATATTTTTTCAGCCGCCATCTTAACGGCGGCTATCCCTTGAATCGAGTGTTTTTAGAATAACTGGCTTCAATCCATCAAGCTCACTTGTACGAATCTTTACTCGTTATTGAGGAGGTATAAAAGATTTTATTACTTTATCGCTAGTGCTCATTGGAAGAATTATGGGACTATCCAAGCTACGGGAAATCTTCATGCCGCTCGACTCGAGAAACCTAAAGCAGGTAGGAATTATCTAAATCTTCGTTATCAGGGTCTGTCAGGTTGCGAACCATCACCAACCCCACTACACCGTAGAAAAACAGGGGCTGTATTTCGTAGACAGAGGCGTCCGTTGTGGTACACCGGTAAAGATCACAACTGCCATCAATTGAGTTTTATTCGATTTTGTAAAATGATGAAATGGATCTTAGTGATCCCTACTAATATAAAATATGTGACAATTACCCTGACTATCTGTTACCGGTCTATATTTACACCCATACTACTGCAAACATTTTGGTGATATATGCCACAGAAATAGTAACGGATATAAACGTTACCTTTAACTGTGAAAAAAAATCTTGAAAGTTTGTAGGCAGGTTCGTCCTTGCTGAAGACAAAACTCTGTATATTAATGCAATTGATAAGAAATAAATAAAATATTAAAAGGTAAAATAGGGAATGAAAACGCACGCATACTTAGTTAACTTACATATATGTAGTCGCGGGAAAAGATATAACTTGACTTTCATTAAAACAGAATGAAATGTGTTTCCAGCATTAAGTAGCCCAGTAGCTAATACCGGTCTGACAATCATTTATTACTTAGCAATAAAAAAGTTACAATTATTGTAAATAAGCGCCAAACAAAATATCCGTAACATTAACAAATACATACACACATATATCCGAACGCCTCTAACCCTAGTACAAGCGACCGACGGCGTCAGAGCCCCCAGTCCATCATTCAGTACGCGTTATGCAGATCATTAAAACTGGTCCAGTCCCGATAGCGAGGACCGTGACTACTTTACGACTAGCTCATACAAATTCGCTTACTCAGTCATCGCTGATAACATCGAAATACCCTCTATTTTATAAACATTTTTAATTACCATGTAAATATGCTTGTTCATTTCACAAAATTAACACATAAATTATATGGGTACATAATTTAAATCTAGTTAGAACAAATATTTATGTAAGTTTTTGATTGTATTAAGTTTTTGAGAGCAATTATTTTGGGAGATTAGTGGTATCAGAAAGATTTTTCTGGATAATGCACTGATTAACTAAAATTAGTTAATTATTATTTAACTATCCTGTTTTTTGCCTCATCATCCCCGTGTATATCGAATATACATCATATCGAGCGGAACTATTTACCTACTTCAAATAAATTACATTATGAAAATTAATGTTGATAATATAAAATTTATGAAAATATCAACGTGAACTTTACGTAAAGCCGTTACTTTTAATGCGTTAATTAAGGCGCATTTCGAGGCACTCGTTAGCAGTGGCCTTAACACTGGTGCTTGTACTCTCTCAACGGGTTCTCAAACAATATTATGCTCTGGCCTGCTTATGCTTATAAAGTCAAACTGAAAATCAAATACGGTTTTTCATAAAAATATCTCTCAAAACACTTATGAACGCCAAATATCGCATCTACCATAGTTTTGGGAAAGGACATTTTTTGTTTAAGTTTTGTGAACAACCATCGTCATCATTGCAAATGAATATTAAATTTGTGTATTTACAATATTCCTAAAAACAAGGTTTATTTTGTAATTATTTTTGGAGTCATGGAAATATTTTGCAACCGCTAAGACTTGGTTCTTTATTTCGATCGGTCTCGGGTGCCACCCTTTGGGAAATGCTGTCCCTCCAATATGTTCTAAATATCCTCGCCAACTAAGGAACGTGACCTACGTGTCTACCCACGAACCGCACACTGTGAATTAAGATGGCAGATAAAACTAATCTTATTTACAACTGTGATAAGTTTTAATTATTTTATCTTATCGCTCGATGACTCTGTTCTACGTTCTGTGCTTTGCTGATCAGTATAGTTTAAAAGTTAGAAACTCGTTGGTTTCTTTTATGAAACAATGCCATCTAGTGTCATAAGTTACTTCAATGTCTCAATGCTCAATTGCTCCATGTGTATTCTTAGCTCACTTGGATTAAGAGTCCCTTCTACTTCCTTAGTGATTTTGTATGTACTTGCATATAGTAAAGATAACTTTACCAAATACGATATAAATCCCATTCAGTACATGCACGCCTACATCAACTTATTACGTTAGTCCTTAAAGTATAAAGCCTTGTTAAACACCTTTGGGCTGCTTTAAAATTTCGACAATTAGGTTAGCCACTAATCTTTCGCCTAATACGCATTCGATCATCGTGGAATGTTCAAGGGTTTTAGGCCTTCTCAGTGATAAGGAAAGTCATGCTGGCCAGGTACAATCCTGAAGTAATAAATAAATATGCTGCAGAATACCGTCTCTCTCGCCAGCTGGTAGTTATATAATGCAGAGGATTTATCAAAGAATCTTAAACAAGTTGTAAATTGTCGCGAGATTCTCACGGTTTGAAGCAATTAGCAGGGCTATGCCGCGGAGGCTGAGGGACTGCGGAGGGCTGGCGAGGGCTGGACGCAAAAACCTACCCATAATAACTTCTAATAAGGACTCGAGACTTGCTCTAAGCCAACCGGACCGGTGTTAGGACTGTAAGGAACCTTGTACACTATCTGTTCGTTCCGCAGCGGAACGACAAACCGGCCGGTCTATTACGTGGCTTGCAAACGGAAAGCGATTTAGAAAATTTCGCGATAATTGCTTGTGATCGTAAATCCGTATGTGACGTTTAATTAATATTGGTGCTAGTATCATCGCAAAAAGTGTACAGTATTAATCAGCGGGCGGTAAGCAAGCGATGACGTATGTAATAAGATGTTTATACCTCTAGCGATACACTTTGCAATAGCCATAGTAATTGCTGATCGTTTGCTGCCTGCTTGCTATTTGCAAATTATACCTAATAGGGCTGCGATTGTGTTCGTGGTTGTAGAGTCTAGACTTCCAGAGTTTGTGCTTGTAGAGTAGCCTTATAGTGTTCGTGCTTATAGAGCTGTTGTATATTTTTAGTCATAATGCAGTATCTCAGTAAACATTTCAGTAAAATAATCAGTATAATTGCGAAGGGTCCCTTATACTTAGAGATAGTTTCAATGCCATTAATAAGGCATCCTGTATATTAATAATGCATGCACAGGACGTTAGTAAATAATGATACCTAGTCTCGCTGGACCGATACTAGATTCGGAAAAAAACTGGTTAAGGGTGAGCGGAGATATAGCTATAGCTTAGTACAGTGACAAACGAGTCTGTACACGGAAGGTACTTGAGAGAAGCAATTTTTTTTTTTTTTTTTTATGTACAATAAGTTAATGCTTGACATCGATCCCACCTGATGAAAAGTGGCGATGATGTCTAAGGTGTTGGGCGCATAAACTTAGTATAGCCTATTCACTCTTTTTTTGAAGACTCCAACATCATACATCATATTATTGAGGTTTTTTAGTAAGAATTAGAACTTTAAACAAAGATTGTTAGTATTTTTGTCTGTTTGACTGTACCTTTGTACACGCTAATAAGGGCTAATTAACCTTATATTACTGTATACATTTATGACCTCAAATTGGACTATTTTGATTGTCTTGTATTGCTTCCTGCGATGTACAATAGTTGTGATGTATAATAAAATGTTCTATGTTAAATCGATCATCTCTGCATTATTTTGGTACTCCCCCCCTGTCTTAATTCGGAGATATGGTATTTTTAAATTCTGTTGGTCACTTAGGATCGACGCAAGATGAGCTATGAGTGTATTTTATTTTTGTTTGTGTTAAATAAGGAAACATAACACTAAAAGTACAGTATTAAAGCTATGCTAAGAAAGTTGTCAACCTACCCTATAATATTCGCTTGCAGGTCTTGTGGCAAGTCGGTCTATCATTTCCTTTTTGGTTGGCAAAGAGTTGATAACCCAACCTGGTGTCGCCGTCGTCCATGGGCATGGTAATCACTTACTACCAAGTGACCTGGTCGCGTATTATGTTATTATAGCATTAAAATGTATTTCGTTATATAAAATAAAATCCCCTTGGCATAAATAAAATGTTGTATGTAATTCATAATAACATAATAACACGCGGGAGTGGTTGGAATAAGAGTAGACTGGAGCTGTGTTGTCTTGCAGAATACCCGCTATCAATGTCTCGGCTAGGCAATGCTAACGACACTTACTCAATTATACCTTAGAAACCCATAAATTGAACTAATTCTGAAGCTCTGCGTATAATTTGTCGTCTCCTCCATAATTCATGCGCGCGGGGTGGACGTATCGAGTCTCTTCAGGGTTCCTCTGGAGATTTCAGGACATCACCGATACATAATGCACCTTTTTCTGTCACTCAAACCATTGTCATTCTTTGTGTGGGATTCTTCTATTCCATTACTGATATTGTCTAACGATTGTCTAATTGTGATGGTCCTCTCAAATTCGCATCGGAGCAGGGTGGTGGAGTATACTCCAGGCCTCCTCAATTTATCGCAACAACATATAATGAGGTATATTAAGTTTAATACTAACACTGTCAGAATACACCAAGCAGAACCCATAATATCTCCAGCTAATACACTTGAACGACTCTATCAAATAAAATGATCTAGCGAAGCAAAAACTTGGTCCGCGAGCGAGCGAGCGGGCAATGCCTTGCTCGCTCCTAACTCGATAATCCACTGTGTCGCTAAGATACGGTCAGCCCTTGGGAATTGTTGTGCGCAAAAAGCAAAATAATGAACGAATACAACAAAATAGAAAAACAATGCATACCTAACAAAATAAACGCCAATTTTTTTATTTTTTGAGACAAGTCATTTAGATGTCCTACTTTACTCATATATAGACAATTGAGATAAAAAGATCATATGTATATTTTGTTTACCATAAATAACGCTTGACTACGATCCCATTTGATTTTAAGTGGCGATAAAGTAGATTTGTGGACTTACATGCCTGAAAAACTAATGCCTGCTCATGTTTTAGCTTGTGTCGCAGAGACAGGACATACGCCAAAGTAAACTTCATAACGATGAATGGTGGTGCTATAATCAATCAGTCACTGCGAAATGAAATCCTTCAAAGAAGAGGTATCCCGTAGTGTTAAAATGCTTTTCTCGGGTGTCGGAGGTGTTTGCTTAATCGATAGAAAAGATGAAGCTTCCTTTCAGTGCCGCTATTGTAAACGACGAGTGTTGATTTTCAATTTCTGAGTAAATAACTGACTATTATTACATCAATATAGCATGTTTTCTCCCTGAACTTCTATCGACCTATCACGGTAATGGAACTGACAATTTCATTTTGTTGCTGTTTGAAGAATGATATGGCAATACGTGTTTAACATTCAATAATGTGAAATCCAGTGTAATTAGGAATTTTAAAAGTATCATTAATGACTTCACAAGAAAACGTACGCTGTTAACAATTAATTGACCATTCCAGCTACTATAATACCAAGTTTATTTAATAAAACGTTGCAGTACGTCTAATAATAAACTAAATATAATGCAAAAAGTAAAAAGGCTTGGCCGCCATGTTGAATCGAATGCGCGGGAACGCCAGCTATCGGGTGCGTTTAATAAATTGACATGCACCTTATATGGTCTGTGGTGCATTCGACGATCCAGCGTTAGACAGACTTAAATTGGTGTAACTGAGGTGTAAACAGATAAAAAAACATGGTTAGTTCTCAAGTATCTCTATTCAAATGTTGAGTAAACGAGGCTGGAAGTCAACACATATTGAGATTATGTGATAAAATCTAACACCTCCACTTATATCGACAGGGTCATTGAACCAAGCGCCTAGCTACTGGGAAGAAAATTATTTTATCATTAAATAGCTTTATCTAATTGTCTCAATAAATCTGAACCATCGTCTCTTGACATAAATCCAATTGGTGCCTACTATAAACTAATAGACTTAAGTATCATCTTAAGTATTTCTCTCTAATTCTTTTAAAAATTAGCGCACTTTTAAAAATTTACGAACAAGCGTTTTTCTGAAACTGCAGCCTGAAACTGCAATAATCGATTCTTTGACTAAAAAACCCAAGTAATGTTGGGTTTAATCGATCATGTTTTACTTTTTGATTCAATTTAAATATTTTCCATCGTTTATAGTCCGTTAAATCCCTCTTAATTATAGAATCTCCAAACAAAATCTATGCGTCAAATCAGTATTTTTCTCGCGATAATTTAATTATTATTATTAAGGGATTATTATTTACTCGTACCTTCGACTGATTCCTTACATATATTTTTTTTAATTATTATTTGATGAGACTTCGTGAGTTTTCTTGTCTTTTTCATTTCTACTGTAGTTCGCATCGTGCATGGTCATAAGCTCGAAGACAGACGTTTAAACGTTATTTTATAGACGCACAATAAAATGACGAGGGGTATTTCTTTAGTTTTTATCGTTTTTAGGAAGATATATCGATTAATCCGACTCCAATTACGGTAGCCATTAGATAATACCTAATAATGGCTGTGAGTGATAAAAATTCTGCTCATAGGCCACGAAGCATTTAGTCGTTCGAACTAACCGTTTAGACTTGCCTCTAATGTTCCCGTGGTCGGGAGGCAAGGAATGTCGTTCCTGTCTGCTAATGTTTTTGCCAGTTACACCACAGTTATTGACCAGCCAGTATTTCAACACGAAACGTATTAAACACCAGTTTTTTCTGGTGTATTTCAGACTCTATTGCTTTATGCTAAAGTCAAGATTACATTGGTGTTGGAAGCTGTTGTGTTAGTTCACGTTGAACGCAGTTCTTAGTACATTGAAGTCGGTGGTAGTTCTTACGTTCGCGACGGTTGGGGCCAGGTAGATTGCTTGGAAACGTGATGGCTCGATTTATTCGACGCCACTCTGATTTATTCGACACTTCGACGAAGATTCTAGTTGACAATGGTGATGACAAATTTTCAGCGCTATTCAGGAAAATGTGTGAATGGGTGTCATAAATATGTAGATACAGATTAGGAAGTCGATGTCAAACTGGTATGTTGGTATGTCAAAATTATTATCACGCACGATTTTTAACACCGAGAGAGTTTTGGATTGTTTTAGACTTTTTAAAGTAGTATTTATATATGTACTAAGTTAGGAGTCTAGAACCTCAATGTTTCGTTGAATACGACCTTTCTTTTCGCCATTGCATCTTTTCTTTGAAAAAAAAAAATAAACACTTTTACGTGCTATATGTATAAACATAAGTATGAAACCTTTTTGTAAATGGATGTAATTGGATGAAGAAGGACGTCGGCCAGGGCCGAAACACTAGTTTACATATACTAATATCGGTATAAAATTATGAAATTGGATAGATTAAGTTTTGATGAAATAAATATCTTTCTTTTACTTAGGGACAATGTACTTTGCCAAATCCCCTGGTCTTGTTCATGGTCGTGCAACGGTATCCATTTACCTACCATATAAGCTAATATGACCCTTATTCTTTATTGTCATCTAAACTAAGCAACAAAGACCTTAAAAGTTATTATTATCACAAATTATGTCGACAAACATACTCGCGCCAAAAAGCAATGAAAATTGTATTCCCTTTTTCCAGAATAAGCCCTTTTGAGATGAGATCGATTTGCATCAGTACATGGTGACGACTGTTTGACTCGTATATTGATTCTAGAATAAGTTCACTTGGGTAAGTAAAGGACTGTATCCAATTTGATCCCTTTGTCCAAATCAACTCATTGAAATGAAAACTGCAATGAAATGAAATGAAAACTGTAATGATATGAAATGAAAATTGTTTATTTCGTCTTAGGAACCAAAAGCTCATTGAATGAAATGAAATGAAAGTCAAAATTTTGCAATACAAAGTCCCTACTTGAGTTATAAATTTACTAACAATATATAAAAGTTATAGTTGGCTGTGTATCGGCTGCTACAACGAAATGGCTGCTGGTACCTCTTCTGACATATCCTGAAATATTGTTTAATTCCGGTAGTAGTCATGAAATACTTTAGTAACTGTAAATAAATTTTCATGATAGAAAATCTGTTGTATAGTTAGACACGTATTAATAAACGCGGTCTCAACTTCCTTCTTCATTTTATGAGTCCTTTAATTCGATATAGATATAGGATATGATACCTTTAATTCGACGAGCTATTGACTATTTGAGTTGTCGTGTTTGACACGTTTGGTCGAGGGTCACCGACGATCAAGGGGTTTTTTCTATGTGAGGACTTGTTATAAGTGACGATATAATATTCAGTTAAAAAATTTAAATTGTAGGTTTCAGATAAAAATAAATATTTTTTCGAGTTTAAGTCTAGATAAAAAAATAGGCGTCCCGTAATTTGTCGTAAAATTTACCCTGAATATTGCATGTATACGATGTTCTTTGTACGAATACGACGTTTTGAAATTTCATATTTTATTGTTAGTTCTTACACCATCGATGCACAATAAAGTCGTACAATAAAATTGTATTGTATTGTTGAATTTATAAAACTTCAACATAAATTCTACGCATTAACAATGCTACCTCTCGACGCAGGCTCGTGGATGTGTGCGTCTGTTTGCGTGTGTGCGCCGTCCAGTAGGAACAGGTTGCATGTCCTTGAGGAGAAATGCCTCGTTCGGCGAAAGTGAGGCACTGACCACCGCCACTGCGTAAAGGTGCTGCCGCCTATCGGATGCGGCGTTTTGACGCCAAACATTTTGAAGAAACCGCAAGAAGTGTTGAAGCACAGAGTATATTGACGTCTCTACGTTGTAGCACTAGGACTAGAAGTGTTGAGGCAGGGGGCGTTCGTACAGATTTTGAAGTTGTAATTGCACTTCATGAAATATAAAATGACCCCAGAGCTAAGATTGTGATACTTTAATGAGTTCTAAATGTTTTTCTTTCACATAACGTGGTCCTGAAAGCGATATTTGAGGCCCCCATGAGCGATATTACAGCCGATGCTTTGACTATGTAGATCCTTAAGCAGTAGTATATAAGTATTAGATAAGTCTATAAGAACCATAAATAGTACACACACCAATACTCTTGCACGCTCCCTCCTTGGAAGTTTTGCCTCTTCTTCTCTCAAGATTTGTTGAACTTGACTTGCTAAAAGTTGCATTAAATTTTTTCCCGATATCCTCTTCATCCACGTAATCTTTAGACATCAGGTAAAAAAGCGAACATCATAAAACATATCTGCCTCCCCCTTAATCGGTTCGAAATGGATCACATGATGATCAGTGTGTAAGGGGAGTGATTGAAGCTTCCTATTAAGATTTTCCTCTTTATTTATTACTGTGATGTACTGCCATAAGAGGGGTTAGATTTATGTGGTATTAAATTAAAAGCAAGTTTTATCACTAGCAGACGCGTGTGCCGTTTTCCCAACTAAATCACACACTGACTGCTAGCGCCATCTAGAGGACGTGCACGGCGCCTGCGTCTGCATCATTCATTAAACATCACAATGACTGTATGCTGGATAACAAATTAAGTAATAACAGAAGTTGCGCTTAACCTCTAAGTAAATAATTAAAAAAAATTGACTCCGTTTTCATCAACAGTGTTCAGTTTCCCTTCTTGTTCTCCCCTACTCTTGTTACCTTTCGTCCCTAAACAAATGTCTTTTCTATTATGGTTCAAACCAACTAATTTAAAAATATACAGGAAGTACGTTTATTGGGGAAAAGCAGACGTCATATTTTTCTGCACGAAACGTCATTAACATAAATTTTTGAACTAGCTTACGGCGTGATCGGTAAATCGATCGCATTTGTCTCAAAGCTCTGTTTCGTTTTTCGGACTGATAACGCTTTGCTAACCGCCTAAATGCTGCTAATATCCGTTCAATTTTGACTATTGTCAGTACTGAGTGGCCTATCGGCTTATCAGTAAAAGTTAATCTATATTAGGGATTTTTTGATCTGGACGCCTTATGCGATATGCCCTAACTGAATCCGGTTCCCAAAAGACTTTAGTTATCATCGGCGCCGTAACACCATAATAACTTTCAAATTAATGAGCACTGCTTCATTAACTTGTAAGAATGTTATCAAAGACTTGTTTAAGTTTGGGTGAAATTATCACCAACCACAATTCCTTGCCTAGAAATGACTATAATATATGTACGTATTTGTACTTTATATCAGTGTATTATATCGAAACTATATCAATAAGGATTGCACTGACACCAACGAGTAATTGTTGATTTTGATCAGCTGCTTTTAATTTGTTTTTATTTAGCTCGTCCGGTTTTTCCTTTATGATTAATTAACATACCTACCAATGCTCGCTTCGATTCGAAATAAACATACTTCAGTTTACTTACTTTATACTTATCCATAAGTTTACATAACCACCTATCAATCTGGAACTCGATGGAGAACCGTGCAGACTATTGGTGACCCAGAACTGACTGAGACTAACGTTCGGGCCAAACGCGAAATTTAGAAGACTCGCGAATACAGTTTTTTTCACTATAACGAAATATTCTTTTTATTTTCCGGGATAATTAAAGCCTTACTTTCACTTATCTACTTTTAATTCCATTGTAAAATAGAAACCCTTGCGGAAGAATTTTTGAAAACAGCCAGGTAGTTTTTGAGTTTATCCATTATTAGAAACAGCCCTTGATTTGCTTAGGAGCAACAATTATCAAACAAAAGTAGTTATTGTGAGTAGTGAGAGTAAAAGTAGATATTGATGTACTGACATAGTACATAACTTTTCTCTATTGTCAATAATTTCCAATGTATGTGCTATAAAAAAATTGGTATGGTATTTTTCACACCTTGAAGTTTTTATTATCTATAGATCTATAGAAATATTTTATAATCCATGTTAGTCAAGGATAATGTAGAATTCTAGTGGTAAAAGAATTTTTCAAATCGGCCCAGTAGTTTCGGAGGCTATTCTCCACAAACAAACATTTTTTTTTATAATGTTAGTATAGAAAAAGGAACATTATTGTGACACTAGATTGTCCATGGATTACTTTAGCATCCATCAATAATAAATATCAAAAGCACCTGCCAATTAAAGCTTAAACTAGTTATCCCTAGATTTAAGACACGCGACACGAAAACTTAAGCATCGGTTAACTTAATCCTTACTAATATAATAAATACAAAAGTAACTTTGTCTGACCCTCTGTTACCTTTACACGCCTAAACTCCATTTTGTTAAACTTGGTGGAGAAGTAGCATAGAACTTGAGGAACTTAGGATTTTGTCACAAAAACGGGCTTAAAGGGATTGAAATAAAGGATGAAAGTTCTTCATTATCGATGAAATAAGCATTTGTATTCATGACCCAGATGTCGTCTTGACTGTAGGGGTGAAGGTGGCGGGGAGGAGGGGGGAGGAAGCTTTCTGGTTGAGTGGTAGAACATGCGGACATGATCGCGGGAAAATGATTTTTACTAATAATAAAACTGTAACGGGGTTAATTCTCTTCATTAAGTATTTAAAAAAAAATTAATGCAGGGATTCTTTGTTGTCGATATAGAGACCAAAACCTTTTTTTAGGATTTATTGTTTGTCTGTCTGTTTGAGCTTCACACAAAAACCACTGGACAGATTTGGATGAAACTTGGTTTAGACGTAGTTGAAAACCCGAGAATGGTTCCAGGATATGATTTATCCCAGAAAACGGCTTAGTTCCCACAGGATAACACGTTAAAATTAATATGGCAATTCCGAAACCAATGGAACATATTTAGATGAAATTTTACGTGTTTGTGGCTTATGTAATGGTTATAGAAAAATGGTTATAGGATACTTTTTATTGCAGAAAACTGCCTTTTTACCGAGGGATAATAGGTTAAAATTAGTTTAGCAATTCTGAAACCACCGGACAACTCTACTTCTATTCTATATCTATTTTTTAAATAAATACACTATTTTACGAACCCGTTTATTCTGAGATTTTATGCTTTCACTTGTGTGATAAACGCCAAAGTACAGCTTTAGTATTTCGTTCGCTCGCTAGACTGGACATTACTACAGAAAATTCGAATTACCCACAGAAACTTACCTGAGAAAAGTTACCGTTGGCTAACTAGAAAAGAGCATTAATCAGTAAAGGATAATAAGGTCATAGGAACTGGTCGTAACTTAATCAAAGTAAAAGCGCGACCGGCGAATATATCTCCGTACCGTTCTAGTTCTATCTCTACATCACTACTCTATATTTTCCTTATAAATTGCTATCCAGAGCGAAATTACGGGATCCGTTCAATAAAATTATCGAGTAATTACATTTGCTAATTACATTTCTAATTGCGGTCTCGCCCATTAGAAAGCAGTGGTTAATCGGATAACTAATGCTGGGATCTAAGGTCTGAACCCGGGAATTACTATCATTACAATTGACGCCTTACTTAGGGTTGAAACTGAAGAACTGCTTATGTAGAACCGAGAATAGGGTACAAAGATCCATTCTCAACTTTAATTTTAAACGCAAACGTCACCAATCAAGCAAGCACCCTCAACAGTAGGTACTACTTACTCGTATGTGTGATGATGTTTGGAAGAGTCCATAGACACCTGAGTAGCATGAAAGCCTTAGAACCTTAACAAGTGTTAAAAGAATTCTAATAGCATCAAAATATAGTACAGAAGCTTTACAATACTTTAGAAGCGTCAAAAGACACTTTTATCATCTATGAAATTTAGAGGTTCGTAGCGATGTATTCTTTGCAATCGTTGTGGGACAGATAGGATTGGTCATAGACCACAAGAACATGTACTTGCATTCAACAAAGATATGCAGTGCTATAATAAGTTTAAATATGGTTTGTCACCTCCAGACGTTGTTGGCTGACATGATTGACATTTTAAAAGTACGAAGGATGGATAGAACAACTTGTTATTTCTACAATTTAACAAACAAAACGTCAAGTCCATTGAAACCTTACACTGCGGTGTTGTCCAGGCCATCGAAAAAAAACATTATTTTGTATGAGAATTCTCAACGAGTAAGAAAAATATATGCAAATGTCCAACTTTTTTCTTTGGAAACCTGTTGCAGGATGACAGATTCCCAAGTATGGGTTTAATAAGAAATGATTAGAATAGAGTAGGCAATGATGCGCGAACGTGTTTCTGTTTGTTTGTTGTTTTTTGAAATCCAACTGGCTGTGCGGAGGTTGGTACCTACCTATAGGTTTACGATAGTAAGGGACAGATTTATCTATTCACAAGCTTGCTAGCGGATGTATGCCCAGAGGGAAGCTCGGGTATTTGTTTGGTGTATACCCGTAAACGATTCGTCGTGTTCCGGCGTGTGTTTCAACCCTTCAGTGAAAGTCAGTTCTTCTCTTTTTCTTTCTATCCATCCCATAGTCATCCTCCTTCTCACTCTATTTCTATCGTCTGTCCTGAAGTGGCTGATTGTTGGTGTGACAGGGGTCTGTTGGCGACCGTGATACTGGTTGCTTCAACGATGTAATTCTTTTTGTTTCTTCCGCACGTGCGGTTTTGTCACTTTCTTCCTGGCAGGCAACGTGTTTGTGACAGTTCAGCCTGGCGTTGCTATTACTCACGGGTGGTCGTGCCCACTTATCATAAAAATTAAACATAATAAAAAGGAACTGTATACAAACTTTCATCAACCCATTTTGCCCTTTATGGTTATTAAATATTAAAAAGTTTCTAATTACATATCCGCTACAGGTTTAAGCATTCAGACCATAAAGTTAGTTTCATTAGGCAGAAGATTTAACTACAGTGAGTGCCAACGTGCTTCGACATCAATAAACATGTTCGTTTACAGAAAACCTCCCTGCCAACTTTACCATATTAATTATCCCGTTGCAAAACAGTTTTTCCGACATGAAGATTATCCTAGAGTTTACAAAGAGTCATTTAGTTCTAGATAAACTGTTTTTGGTATTTCTCTGCTAGTTTTTAATACAGTGAACGCGTTAATTCCCTGAGTTTTTCAAAATTCTCCACATCAATAGCCAAATTCATTGGGCATTTTTGGCAGTAGCCAGTTTTCAGCCATTCGCCGTGTTATGACTAGGTGTTCAAGAGATTACTACCACGCAGTGTTATTTTAGAAATACTATTAATATACTTTGCGAGAACACGATAAAATTCATGATATAACCACCAATAAGTATTGCCTGAAACGGGGCATCTTCTGTTTTTTTTATATAAGTGGCAAGCGGCGATGTAGTCATAGATGGCAAAGCGCATAAACTTAGAAGAAGTAACGCTTCTCTCGTACTTAGAAGAGGAATGGCAGTTGAACGAGGCATTGCGTAGGAAAAGATTTAGCTGACTTTATGAGAGGTGACTTTATGGTAAAGTTAAGTAATATCTCCTCAAAGTGAGAACTTGATTTTTTGCCCAGATTGAAGGGGGAAGGGAACTATGATAAATAGGTACATTATTGTCGTCTTTGAAGGACCCGAGTAAATGCCTTGCCTTTTGTGGTTAACAGTGACTCTTTCAAAGCCTTCCCCTCCAGTCTGATGAAAGCTTCGACGTTGGTGTTGTTTTGCAATCTATTTTCAACTTGGACTATCGATCTCACATTCTTTTTTGAAACTACCAGCCATTTAACCACAATATATTATTGAATCGCCGCCGATACGTTTCTCACGAGCTCGCCTCCGTTCGAGGAATACTTGGTCGTTTTCAATGCACTTATTCTAACTTTTTCTCAGCGGCGAGCCGATCGGGCGCAGCGAAATGCACCGATTAGAAACCGGTTGTAGCACTACATGAGCAGTGCGTTGCACTCCGAGAGTCCTGAGCGGTCGCCCGTGACGGGTTGGGGAACTTAACCCATGCGACAACCCTTTGCAACTTAACGTAAACGCGATAGACTTCGCCCATCTCAGTTAAAGACTACGGAATCTCGAGCGAGTCACGGAGCGGGCGAACGCGAACGCGCGCGTTCTCCCGTGTGCTTTTTCTAACGCTGCTACGAGCGACCGGTTTGGAGAGTTAGTTTGGTGTTAGCGACTCGGCGGTAAGAGATAAAATGAGTGGGATTCATTGACATCGGTCATGCAGTTCAGATACCCGTGCTGTTTAGACTGGATTAGGTAAACCTAGGTCTGGCTAGTGCTCCGTGCGCCCCGGACTCCGCGCGCTGCGGTAACAACTATTGAAACTTTAGTTTTTCATGTATCGTTTGCGCAAGCTTTTGTTTAGTTCTGCGTTTTTGACGTTGCTTTTTTTAACTTGAGAATATGCTTAACTTATAACTTGGAAACAAGTAGGAGATGCAAAATTATGTTTTCTGAATAGATTTAGAATGAATGTTGACGTTATTGCATTTATAGACAAAAAGTATTTGTAAGGTATTAACTGTCCAATTCTAAATTAAAAAAATATATTTGTATAGCCTATTAGAAATAAAGAAGAGAATTTTGCGAAAGCCTCAGGTAAATTATTAATGATTTCTAATTAGATTTTCAGTTTAATATGATTGGATCCAAAACTCCAATCAGGCCTTCTTCCAGCCAGACTAATAACATGGGTCCAAATACCATCTCAGCATTAGGCTGGTAAGATCTACAGTCGATATTGACTTGCCGCAAGTTAATCTTGTAATTGCAGTCTTGAGTTGAGATCGTTTTATTGATATACGCCATTCCAGATTCTTATGCCAAATCAATGGCTGATGGGTATCATTTAATTAGGGATTTGGTAACAGAATATTGCTTCTACTAAGAAATCAAATATAATGTAAATTTGCCACTAGTAATTTCTACTGCTCGATTATTTTACGTAATATTACAATAAAATTTATTTATGAAGTCCAGTGAACGAAAGCTGAATTTAAAACTCAAACTGTCATATAAGAAATGTCACAACGGGTTATGCAAGAAAAATAGTTGCATCAAAAAGGTCATTGTATATAAAGGTCAGTGTACATAGGTGTGTGTAACAAAATGGGTCCGCGGAGTGTTTGCCGCTGACATTTGTGTTAATTAATTAATGGACGGGTCGTTCAGAGTTCGTTACGGTATAGAGTAGCTCAAACTTAAGGGTTTATGTGTGTTTGTGACATAGAGTAGCTCAAACTTAAGGGTTTATGTGTGTTTGTGACATAGAGTAGCTCAAACTTAAGGGTTTGTGTATGTTTAAGAGTTCGTTGTGACATAGAGTAGCTCAAACTTAAGGGTTTGTGTGTGTTTAAGAGCTCGTTGTGACATAGAGTAGCTCAAACTTAAGGGTTTGTGTGTGTAGAGTAGATTAAGCATAATGGTTTGTTTGTGTTTGGGAGTTCGTTACAAGTACTCTATGAGTAGCTTATACAACCACATGACAAGTACCCTCTAACGAAAAAAAGAATCATCTAAATCGGTACAACCAGTAAAGCTTTAGGAGGTAAAAACACAAAAAATAAATATATAGTCGAATTGAAAACCTCCTTTTTACCTGAAGTCGGTTAAAACGAGTATGAAGGTCACAAAAAATATAGCTTAGTCTGTATTTGTTCCTAATGAGCGGTAACTGTTGGCACCCTACGGGTTCCGCAGCACTAAACTGACATAATTACCGTACCTACTACTGGTTTCTACCAATTAGTAGACAAACATGGGTATTTGTACATAGTTCAATAGCTCTATGAGAATTCACCAAGAGGGGGAAGTGGTTAATTCGAGTTTTAGTAGTTGTACTTTAGTTAGTGTTGATAAAAAGTAGTCTATTTTTATCTCAGACTGTAATCTATCTGTGCACCAAGTTTCATTTGAATCCATTCAAGGGTTAGTGCGTGAAGGAAATACAAACATCCATAGGTCCAAACATATACACGTTCACATTAATAATATTAGTAAGGTTATATTCTATTAAAAATTCATATATCTATGTATACAGTGGCGTAGCGTGGGTGGCACCCGGTGCGGAAGTTGGTGGTGTCACCCCATTCTAATTAAAAACTAAAATTCGTTTTTCCAATTCATAATTTTTTCTGTCAATTTTTTTTAATGTTTGTAACTTACTCATTGTTAAGTAACCGGGCGGGTGTCACCCCAAAAAAGGTGACACCCGATGCGGACTGCCCCTGCCGCCCCCCCTTGCTACGCCATTGTATGTACATATATAACGACTCTGATATAACAGTTAACAAAACTAATATTAACATAAATTCAAATGTTCTTACACCTTCGTCCTTTACTTCTAAATTTTCTAAGCCTAAAGTACCTATCAGGGCCGGCCCCAACCAATAACTTTGGGACAGTAACACACCCAGCTTATGAGCCAAAGGTCAAAGTCAAATTATTAATGGGTATAATAATTTGATTATTATATTATCTTGTATTGTATTTTATAAATGTATTAATTTACATAAGCTTTATTCAAATGTTTCAAGTAGTAAGAATCGGTTTTCTCTAGTTCTAAGTACTCACTTGTAGTAAGTAAGTATTAACTTGTACTCCCGATAGAATTATTAAAAATTACACTACATGTCGTTGTGTTGGCGAAATCTAGTTGGTGAGAATCATTTAGATTCTCCGGACTCAAGAGCGCAGACTCGAAATAGATAACACGCTTGTCGTTATGCTGTTAGGATCAAGTGAAATTGATGTTAAAATGTTTTAAGTTCCGAGTGGTTGCTACTATTAACAAGTATAACCTTCTCATTCTGAGAAGAGACTCGTGCTCAATAGTGGGCCGTGATGAGTTGGGATGATGATGTACAAGTATAATAAATGTTGAAAAGTTTTATTTAACGAGAAAATACATCAGTCTTGGCTAGCCGGTGTTTAATATCATTACAATATGTAATATGATTTTAAATTTCTAATCAATCCTATAATGACGTTAAGATCTAGTACATAGATGAGTTCGATAAAGGAGTAAGTCGAATGAGATTTCTAAGCTAGAATTTGCTGCGTAATTTTAATTCGTACTGATCCTCAAGACCTTTCCTAGAATTTACCTTTGCTATCCACCATTCAAAGGAGTTTATCTTTACCGATACTGGCCAATGAAGTAAAGTTGTCATATTAAATAGAAATATTAGATACCAATCTGGGTAGGTTGTACCTATTATATACTGCTAATTATAAAAGCTGTAAACTGGAGCCATTTATATTACGTAGGTCTTACAATACTCGTATTATTTTATCAAGCGATCCTTGTATAATATAGACACTTAACAAAGTACTACAGCAGCTAATTGAATATTATTAATTATTCATTCTAAAACAATACTCATACAACATCAAAGTAGCTTCAATGGAAGCAACCGGCTTGAAATAAAAGTGAAAAAATATCATTATTGATTATAATTGAAGGAATTCAACGTATTTATTAAATTAATGGATACATTGTGTCAACGCATCGCACCGGCGGAGATGAGAAAAAATGGCGGATAAAAAATACACAAGGTCAGCGAACCGCGGCAAAGCTGCCTTATTTGTAAACATTGCCATCTTCTAGGTTAGGTGGTGGTACAGCACGAGCTATAACATCGGGAAGCTACATTTCAAATTCTCACGTCAGCGTCAGGTGGTTTGTCGTTTCTAATATATAGTATTTCTAATATAATACATTAAGTAAAAAGAACTTTGGGCTTGGGATATTAAAATGTCCCATGATGACAGCCAGACCCCCTAGACAAATCTCTTTTCTGTTAGCACGCCAAACGCTGGTCCAAGTTGTATGGAAATGACGCTAACATTAAACATGTCACAATGGTGAGATCTTCGTACTGCCTCAACTCGGTTGAAATCCATGTTTGCTACAAGAATGATTAGTTATGCGTAAAAATTGGCAGACAAAATAACTCCTGAACGGTGAACAATACACATGTGAAATTTTGTACTTTCGTTTCACCTTTCAATTAAGCTTGTTTTGCAAAAACAATTTTATTAATATCCGATTTTTATTCATACTTCTTAGTTTGTGATAACTAAGCCGGTGTCAAGAAATAGATCTATTCGTTAAAATCGATTTTATGTTATTGCACTCTCAGAGCCTTACTTAACTTCACGAACATACATGTAGTGTGTGCACACAGTAATTGTTCGTAGATTCTGTACTAAGTAATGAAGTCATTGGCTTGACTTCGAGTGTGGAAGTGGGTCTAAGATAAGTATAATGTATTAGTTATTGGCTGACGATCGCGTACGATACGCATTACACAACAGGGTTTACTAATGCACCATTTCTGCTCATCTCATCGCATCTAGCGCGTATGTCCACCATAACTAGTTACTTGGGGTTCCTCGCCTCAAGTCGCCTCCACGTAATAAATATCCTCGCTCACATAATATTTTATTATGAACCTCCAACGGTCGTATGACTATGTTATAATTTGAGTGCATAATCAGCCAGTAATTGATTTTAGTTTTTGTTCTAGCTACAGAAAGTTTTTATGATGATAATTATTAGAACTTTGCGATTAAATATTCTTATACATTTTCCAAGAAAGATTACTAGCTCGCCTTAGAGATCGTTTTTATCATGTGCTTGTAGGATAAGGTTTTTTTAAGCTCGCCAAAAATTTTAGTTTTATTTACATCCGTTGTAGTTGTACAGAACTATAACAGTCCTTCACTCTACCTTTTTAGCCACGTAGGAAGTTGAAAATTATGGAATGAGCGTCGTTCTGAGATGTTCTGTGACATGGGTTTTTAGAAAAAAACCTATTATCAGCGGAAGTGTTCATGAAAGCCTATAAGGGCTATGTAAAAATATTAATTACTAACATTATTTCTAATATCAAGCAGTGTACACCTCGTATTAGACAAACTCACATTCACACTTTCAGGCATGTCTGCAAGGAAGCCCTGCGGGACGAGGCAGTCGTCATATAAAGAATGTGCTAAACATGTGAAACACAACATAAAATCTAGTGACAAGTACACGATTCAAAAAGCAATAGCTAGGGAACCCACATCAAAACCCCCACCAGCGAGCATCCAGAACTATTTTTCTATTTAGCGCGGCGACCGGTTGTAAGGAATCGTGTGAAAACGCGACCACGCCGCGCCGACACACACATGCGCTCGGCTATTTTGTTATTAAATAATGAATGAAGCAGTCGTTGTTAGCACTGTCTACTTATTTTACGCAGCGATGAGCATTGCTGTTGATGACTAATCACCGGTGGACAGGTGTACGACCACTACGAGAATTTAATACAATTAATATTTTCTCTCTTTAAGTAAATAGCCGACAAATTCTCGAACAATCCTGCAGGATCTCCTCGTTCACAACGAAAGATCCGTGCACAAACTAGCAGGCGTACTTTTAACGGGGAGTGGTCGCTTTTCTAACACATAAGAAACCTCAATGGTAAGGTTAGATAATAATGCGTTTACAACTTATATTTTAGAAGTTTGAGGCGGTTTTGTTCGTCCACGATGTTCTCATAGTGCACCTTGTTAAATCAAAAACATCGAGAAAGATACAAGGATGTTTCCACATTTAGGTATACGGTGCAATGGACTAAGGGCTTTATTGCGTCAACTCATTTATGGCCCACTATTAGGCACGGGTCTCTCCACTAGGTGAGTTCAAAGATACCTAGAGCGTACTCAACCAGGCTGGTGCAGCGATTGTTGGTGAAGGGGATAGCGACCAACCCAAGTGTCGGAAGTTTTTATGCACATCGAAGGCTGTACGCGTATGTGCCCTCCTAACCAAGGAAGCGCTGATAAAACTTTGCCACTAACGGTCACCATCCTCCTACCGACGGCGCCCGCTGTTGCTCTACTTTTGACGTACGTTGACGGACGACGATCGCTTACGATCGTCTCAAGCCATCTGGCTACGAGCAGCAAGAACATTAATAGTTCATTAATGTATCAAAGACAATATTTGCATCAATAAAAACCCAGTAAATGTAAGTCGTTTATTACATCAAATGCATCGCATTATGATATTTGAAACAATAAATAAATTGGTGTGATAATTATGTACCTTGTATAATAACGAGTTAACTACACAGTTAATTCCTTTATACATGTGTATTATATAACTTTGAAACTACCACACACTCGATCACACTACTGTGAACAATCAAAGAAACAAGCATAATATTTCAATGATGAAAAATAATCATTTGTTATTTCAACACAAGTATTGAACGATTTTTTCAATTACCTCAGTGATTAACTGCCGCACTCACGAGTCGTTAATAGTTAATTAAATCACTCCTTAGTATAGAATCTCAATACAAATTCTCTACTAAGGAGAGACTTAAGTGGCCATTAAGTCAAAGCAATAGTTGTAGCACTGAAACGATATTTTTATGGAAATAAGTTATAAAAATATCACTAGTTGCAGTCACCCACGCACATCACAAACCAGAAAGGTGTTACCGAAGTGTTGTGTCGAGCTTTCTTAAATAAGTAATTATTTATAACTCGAAGCATGTTTTCGTTATTAAAGTGCGACGTCATCGTTTGTGACAGTTGAAATCGAATGTGTGGCACTCCAACACTAAATATATCGGTTAGCGGTAAACTCATTTATTCTTATATCGTTGAATAAATGTGATTACTATCTATTATTATATTCAGAATTATATTCGAACTATGTTACAATATTAAGCTAACGAAGGAATGAAATGCGCTTGATAGAAAAACAAAATTAACAAAGTGTAGAAGAAAAACAATTTTTCTCTTTGGCTGCGTACTGGTATGAGAATAGTGTTAGTGATTATAAAAAAATTGTACTTATCAGGTATATAAAGGTTACAGACAAAAGTCAAGTTGGAGAATTAAAGGTTTCTTGTATTTTTTAAGATATCATCGAAAACTGATATTTGAATTTGTTTAGCATTTATGGTGGCAGCGGTGGGATAAGCTATAGTAATCAAAAATAAAACTGCAAAAAAAAAATACACAAAAACAAACAAAATTGACAAAAAATTTGCTATAATAGTCAGTTAAAATAAGAATTTGAACGAAAAGAAACAAAAAACAATTGCCTTTTTAAAGTAGGTATTTGTACAAGAAATATTTCTGAAACTGTGATCGATAGCAGATGGGCATAAAAAAATACTTACTAAGCACAGCAGATTTAGCAATTGCCACGAATAATAAACCCACAGCAGTGTGTACTTTTGTAACTGCATTGAAGTGTATAATCTAATCATAAATGAGTCATGCAACAATCCATAAAACGAAATATATCGATTTATTTTCTACTTAAATATTCAAAGTCTGCGTCTCCGGTGATGAATTAGAAAGGAAGACAATCTTGTTATATTAATAATCTATAAATGAATTATATATAAGAAACACGGATAACATAAGTTAATTAATCTTATTTTTTAGAAATGTTTGTGATTTTTATTATCAGTGTTTTAAGGCATTATTTTCAGTTATCAACTTACTTATAAAATTAAATGCAAAAGGTATGTATGTGATGATTATATGAACACAATAACACATTTCTTTTCACCGAGATTACAGATTAGTTTGTTATTTACAAATATTTATAACTGACATAAATAACCAAGTTTTATTGTAATTACTTGTGTTCTATGGTCGCAGTATGAAAGCGATTTTGCATAAATAACAATATTTTAAAAGAGAAAATGATTCTCATGGCGGAATTTAACTACGCGAATCAATTATTGTTAACATTTTATTATTAACATTTAGCCGCAGTGACTACATTCGGTACAATACCTGCTCAAACCACTTCACAATCCAACTATGTTATATTTTATAAAACAGTATCGTTGAACTCGCATGCTCAATAATATCATTTTAATTAAAATATCTAACAGCAACAGCAATGGCTGTTCTTCGTAACGAATTTTATTATTTTGATATGCAATTAAGCATCAGCTTTAGTTTACGTGGAACTTGACAAAAGTATTATCATCAGGCGTCATTTGTATGCATGTCTAAAGATGTTAAAGTAAAACAGAATTTTTCTGCAGTAAAATAATTAATTACAGCTGCTTGGAGTAATTCAGATTTTGTAATTATCTTAAGAATATCTAGAAGCAGTAGTAGTACCCTAAGACATCATTAAGATATCCCACAATAATATCGGTCAACGATTATGAACAGAAAGTATTTTAATGAATTGCATTATAATAGTCGATTGAAATGTTCAAATCACTGGTGCATTAACGATAGCTCCACACAAGCTAAACTTTATTAATTCAAAACTTAATGTATGTCACTTACAAAACGTACACAATTCCTCTTAAAATAGCACCAATATTCATATTTAAATATCAGCACGTGTGGGCCGGCGCTGGCAACATTTAACCGCCACAGAAAACAAATTTTATTAGCAGCTAGCAACACTCAATTCACATAAAATTGCAAAACAATCACAATACGCTAACAATATACAAAAGTTCGAATTATTTCAGTAACAATACTAATATCTATATTTTGAAATGATTTAAGATATGGTTAGTAGTCATAGAGGTGGTACAATACAATGAACTTTTGCACCCTATATCCGATCACACATTCCTAAAACGTTAGAAAATATACAATAACTTCGTGTAAATAGATATGTAACTGTATCGGTAAAATTAATTATTCACTATGGTAACACTTGACCTACGGAACAAAGATTAGAGAACGACCTTAAAATGTATACGAAATGACAAGGTACAACCTTCGTACATATCGATATTTCACCAACCATCCACAGAATAAAATTCTTGCCAATCCTACCAAACTATATAAAATTACATTAAAACAATCAACAATCAATAAATGTTAACATATATTAAAATTTACAAAACTACAACTTAATTAACCCAAGTGTTGCCAACTACAATAATTATAAAAACGTACCTAAATTTATTTGGTCTCATTTTAGTAACAAAAACGATCAAATCAAACTATTTTTATATCTAAATACCAGATTTATAGCGGTATTGTGGGAAAGCAGTTTGATATTGGGTGATAACTTTAAGGGGAGAAAACTCTTAGGCTTCTAAGAAGTGTTGCTAGAACATTCGCTAGGCATTCTGCTCTTAGGGCCAGCTGACCCTCCAAAGTGGAATTTGTCTCTTGTCCCTGTCCCTGAGCGAGCTTCGCGTTGTGATCGTGTATAAACTGTGCCATTTCTGCTCCCGCCAATTCCTTAAACGCAGCCGTGACGTCATGGACTCTTAGTACTAAGTTCCTTGTTTGTAGCGGCGATGACGTATGTCTTCCAAGTGCCTGTAATATTTACAGTTACAATAAAGTCATCTTTAAATAGTCATATATGTATTTGGTAAATTTTTTCAGTCATCACTACATTTTTAAAGAGTTGAAATAAATGCACAAACAGATGTTTTAACGTTTTTTTATGCGTCAAAACGAAAAAGTTTGTATGCAGGTAATTTTTTAATTTAAGTTTCGCCTAGACGTCAGAATAAGTATTGAGAATTTGTAAGCATTTAGAAATATATTATAATGTAAGTTTAAAAAATATATACATGACACTAACAGACAAAAATGAGTTAATTAAGTTTAAATAATTAAGATACATTACCTGTGCCAGATCAGCCAGACGTCGTAAGGGCGTGAGACAGTCTGCCAAAGCGCTGGGGGCTGAGGAAGACCGAGTGTCTCCTAGAGCCCCCACTAGTGCTCTGGAGGCTCCCACCAACGATACTGCACACGAGGTCAACTCACTACGCGCTCGCTGAAATATCAACAAAACTGGCAGATTATCAGGTTTTATATAAGCATTGTTTAAAACCTGAGTTCATGACTTGATATTAAGGAACATTCGACGACATTTAATGAAAGTTGTTTGATTAAATAAAACTAGACAATACCTGAAATTTGATTTCATCGATGTCCTCCCCACCGCCATGCGCGTGTTGGTGGGAACACTTCTGGGCAACTTGGTGCAGGCGTTGAAGCAACCCGTCTACTGCTACCTCAGTCTTGCACAACAGATTCTCTATCGACACGTGCCCGTTGTTGCTTTGAAACTCGGGAAACTTGACCGTGGGCGGGGATGGAGGTGTCGGTATATCATCAACCACTTCATCCTTGAATCTAACATGGTTCTGCATCTTTGGACTAGGACTGAAGACTTTTCTTTCAGATAAGGGAGGACTAAACACCTTCTGGTCACTGCCTGGAGCACCGTTTAACAAATCTGGGCGATTGCTGAAACGCCGGTTCATCTGGGGCGAACATAGGGAAAGAGCGGTCGACATATCCTTGTTCTTCAGAATGGTGCTTTTAGTCTCGGAATTGGAACGAACGTGTCGGTTCTGCAACGTCATCGAACTGTAATTCTGTGAACTTCTGATATTTTCCGATCTGACTGATTCGTCGTCGGCCAATCTGCTCTCGTTTTCAAGGTTTCGATACGTATTCAGGTTGCGTTGGAAGTGAGGTGAGCCGATGCTAGCGAGCCGTTGCTCAGCGTTCCGTACTGGCGACAGTTTCTGCGAATTTTTCATCCTTAAAACTTCGATGCTTGGGACCGGGGGCAACGGAGGCTTTTTTGGAGGAAGAAGTATAGGGGGTGGCGGCGACAGGACTCTGTTCTCTATTCTCGGTGGCAATTGGGGAGGGTTTTGCGTGCATGGCTCATTCATCTCGCAAACGACTTTATAATTAAGTTTCCTGTTGTTCAGGGTGCTAAAGTGATTCGTCGGTATTTCGACGACACTCAGCTCATTATTTAGGCACGTAAAAGAATTTGACCTAGGTCTCGGGGCAGGCGTGGGAGGTATCTTAGGTGGTCTCTCGGGCGGGATTTTAATGTCTTGACTTTTTCTTCTAGGGGGAGGTCGGACTTCACAAACATCGGGCATGGAATCGGATGTTTCCATCTGACTTTCTACCTTTTCTGATTCTTCGCTACTGTCATCTGCTTTACTTTTGTCTTTGCTACAACAGGAAAACATACCTTTTCTTTCCACTGTGGGATATTCAATGACGTGCGCGTTGCCATTGGCCTGTTTCTCTCCAGTAGCGCTTTTCCTTTTTCCTCTTGGTGAGTCGCTTTTGCTCTGGCTTTGAGATTTGCTTTTGTCTTTTAATAGAAGACTATTTCGGGCGTCACTCAAGCTCTTGGCAGCAAACATGTTCCTTATTTCGCTGACGCTCAAGGTTCCTCGAACAACGTCACCATTGCTAGTTTTTGTATCTTTGGTGGTATTTTGTCCGTTTCTTTGTTCAGGAGCTTTTGTTGGTGCGGTAAAAGTAGATTGATCTCTATCTAAAGTGGAAGCGTTGGACCCTGGCGGTGGTGGAATAATATATGACATGATTTCCTCAGGCGTAAGCTCTATAGCAGGAGTCACCTTCACTGTCGGCGGTTGAATAGTTACATTTGCTATAAATTCTTCTAAGTCAGTACTTTTTGGAGCATCCTTATCATCAGCGAACGAGGGTGGCACAATTGGTAAAATTTGAGGCACTTGTGTGGCGCAGTCTAATTCATCGGGAGTTTGGGGGGGAGGTATTAAAGTTAAGTCTATAAGCTCGGCATCATTGTCTACCATAGTTTCTTGATAATAATAAGGAAAATCACTGGTCGCTTCTTCTCTTGTGCTTTTTTCTCTAAGTTGTTTTAAGTATTCCTTCAAATTTGGCTCCTTTTCTGGAATAGTATCAGGACTGTGCAAACCGAAACTGGTTCGAACTGCCTTAGTTGCTGGCTTGTTTTGGTGTTTTCGAATAGGGCTGCTCGTAGGTGTGTATGAAGAATCATTATCACTCTCAGAATGGCACACGTCGTTATTGAGAGCGAGTAGTGCGTCGGTTAAACCGCAGTTGTTAAGGATGGCACTGAGCCCTTGAGACTGTCTTCTCGTTAAATCACCGTTCGTTTCAGTTTCGACTGCACCTAACCCGTTCAGTCCTTGGTTTATTGTTTCTGTTAGTAATAATAAGGAATCACTATGTTTCAGAATACCAGGAGCATCATCGGCTGCTGACATTCTGCTATTATTAGACTCCGTATCGCTTTCTAATTGGTCTACGGAAGTCTCTTTGCCCACAAGCTCATCTCCTAATATGCAGTTGTATCCGCTATCGATGTAAGAATCACAGTTTTCAGTTAGATATTGCTGAGAGTTTTCTACTAACTTTTGCATCTCAGCAACTCTCCTGAGCACCTCCTCATTCTTAGCTTCGACGAGTCTAGGATTATTGGTTGCATTTTCTAAGAGTTCCATGGAAAGAACGCTCTGGAGATCGAAGCCCATGCCGTCGTCTAGGTAACAGGCATCGTTAGGATCGAATAGGCGGAACTCCTCGCTTCGCTTGCATTTCTCGAAGTGTAAATCGTGACCGAGTACTCCTGGTTTGGAGTCATAGCCTGTTAGAGGGCTAGAGCTATTACTATGGTTTCTATTAGCAATGGAAGTATTCATATTAGTATCCAGACTGGACTTTGACTGATCTGGTGTAGAGTGGTATGGAGGAGGCATACTGAAGATAGCGAAATGTTTCTTAGTTAGAATAACTGGATCGTCATAATGTAAATAGCTCCATTTTGAGGGGACCACGTTGTGCTGCGATAGATATGGGGGTGCTAGAACCAATAAAAATATTATAAGAAATACTATGCTCGAATAAAATATAACTAAAATGAATATTAAACATTTTTCACGTACCAATATCTTCGGTGATTGGTTCTCTTTCTTGCTCCACGTTTAGTTCTTGACCAGTAGCGAGTTTGTAATATCTGAAACCGACAATTATGTCCCTCTCAAAAGGTTTTTCTCTTTACTATTACATACAATAAATAAAAATATAAAAATTAAAAATAAATATATATGTATATAAAAATTAGTATAAATTTAATTAGGAATCGAGACCTTTTATATACGTCACGTTCGTATTACTTTGCACTTTTAAATTTAACTTGAGCCAGTTTTTCTCTTTTTCTCCCCGTTCTTCTTCTGTGCTAAGTTTTTGGTGTTTCTGGAGTTGGTGTCGTTACTGATTTCGATTGTTTCAACGATATACCACATCCCTTGTTTCTATCTCTTTTCCGCGCGTCCCTATCTATTACTTCCTTGCAGGCAGGCAACGAGTTAGTAACACCCTAGTCTGATGTTGCTAATGCCCATTGGCTGTGGTGATCTTACCATCAGGTAACCCGTCTGCCTGCTTATAACATAAAATAAAATCATCATAAAATGTACCCGGCTATAACGAGCGGCATCTCAGCGGCGTCCCTCTCTTCCATGAGCAGCGCGAGCACCCGGTCCCTGGTCAGGAAGATTGCCACGTCAGCGGCGCCTGACGACTCACGCTTCACGCGGATACCCTCGATCTCTTCCATGCCTGCTATCGACTGGGGCTGAAGCGAAGGTTTTATCAACTTTAAGTGACACAATCCTACCAATTTAAATAATTTACATCATCATCGCAATCTATAACTATCCCACTTCTTGGTTTTAAATAAGCGCTTAATAACGTTCTCACTTACGGTCCGTATGGTTATATTTTGAGTTGACGTTAGGAATCTTACATAATCGAGTGGGAACACCAAAGCGGTGAACTTATTCCAGCTCATCGCTGTATGGATTTCCATCCAGCGGCAACCCTTCTAATAATGTAAGAGCTATAGGTTAAAATCCACCTCAAAGAGCGAGTGGCGTTTGAAAGCCTTGTTAGGAATTTGGAAACTATTATAATACATTTTTTCTTAAGTAGTTCTCTTCACCGAAGTAAGAAATAGATAATTTAATGATAATACGAGTAGATATGTTTGTGCAAGTTATGGTAATTACATTCAAGATTTGGGATCGTTAAATGTTACTTACTACAGAGTTACTTCTGCCGACGATTTGACTGAGTCCGAAGCGCGGAGACACGAGGAGGACCCGTTCGGGTCGGCTGCTACTGAAGCACTTGGCGCCGTAGCTCGGCAGGCCAGCCACTATGTCCAGGTAGTGGAGTTTCGCCTGTAATGTTTCAATAAACAAATAAATATCTTTTGTACAACTGACACACGGCTATCTGACCCCAAACTAAACGTTAGCTTGTAGTATGGTAATCAG
The DNA here is from genome assembly GCA_018249125.1 of Asbolis capucinus. Classification (NCBI taxonomy): domain Eukaryota; kingdom Metazoa; phylum Arthropoda; class Insecta; order Lepidoptera; family Hesperiidae; genus Asbolis; species Asbolis capucinus. The sequence goes on from DWJZ01000062.1 coordinate 48,856, forward strand.
ACAACTGATAAACATACATATATATTTCTAAATACATACTTATATAGATATTTAAACCCAGATGCACAGAACGAACATTCCTGCTCTTCACAGAAGAGTTTGACCTGGGTGGGAATCGAACCCATGGCCTTTGGTCAGGTACACTAACCACTAGACCAACCAGCCTGTCAAATACTTAGGTTATTGTCATGGTACTATCAACCCTTGTGTTGTGCTAGTGGCAAATGTTTTTTCTTTCAGTCTTCCCAGGCTTTTTTGC
>DWJZ01000063.1:0-48711 GCA_018249125.1 Asbolis capucinus
TTTTTATAGAATTTTCCACTTAATTATAAAATTGTACACCGAGCCTAACAAAAGAGCGCCGCACCTTACGCAAGCGAAATGAGGATATGTATATCCAAATGGTTCATATTTTTAGTTTGCCGACTACAAACATGTCGTATGTGTTTTGAAAAAAACAGGTGTTTCCCACAAATAAGTTAGCACTTGACTACGATCCCACCTGACGGTACTCGAAAATATTTTACTTTTAGTTTCAGAGGATTTGTCTATTTTGAGGAACTAAGCAAGGTGTAATATTTTTTTTATACTTGTTCAACATGACTTGCACTACAGAAACAGAATATATGAAGGTGTTTATGTGGCCAGCGCAGATCAGAGGTGGCCGCAGTGCGCGTTTGGTTTATGTCCCTTACTCGTATATTATACATTTGCGTTGTACATTTTTTAAATAATTAACATTATTAGGATTCGATTTAGTTGGTGAAATATATTGTCAAGTTGTAACCGACTTATTTACTTACTGACACTCTCACAATTGTTAATGGTTACACAACTCACTCTTTGCATCTCCATATAAACGATATACTGTGGAGTGATTTAAGTGACCATTAACGATTCAAAATGCAACACTAAGTGTTAAAGAAACCTAACAAAGATGAAAGACAAGTCGGTCACCTGGCCAGCATTGATGGACTTGTAGACGACCTGCAGGATGAGCCAGGTCCACATCATGTGCAGCGCCAGCAGCAGAATGAGCAGCGAGTTGAAGATGTAGTAGGCCGCGAACATCGGCAGCAACATCGGCGCGCGGATCGACGTGCTGGCACACACACATTGTTAATGACCGACAGCCGCGACGTGCGCGCAGCCAGCAGGCAGCAAACGATCAGCAACAAGAGCCCAGTGTATCGCTGGGTCAAAAACAATCTTTAGTAATCGCTCGCTGATTGAATCTGTACGCGCCGCGCATATCACCATTTGTTTCATCAATGCTCGGGCCTCCACTCTAATAGTCCAGCACGCTGGCCAGGCGCGGACCGGTGACGTCACACACATGTGACAACTTTACGAACAACTGTCAGGAGGGCAGGTTTCCTCATAACCTTTTTTTCTTCACCGCAATAATTGATAATCAAGTTCTGAGTAACGAGCGAATTATACACTACGACTTAGGCCGAATTTTGTTTAACAGGATAGCGTAAAGATAATACATATTTTGATATTATTAAAAGTGTTCAGCGGACCTCCAGATGATGTAGAAGGGGTAGAAGCCGAGCCTCGTGACGATCCAGAGCACGGTGAAGACGGCGAACACGGCGTCGCACAGCTTCTGGAAGCTCGCGTACTTGGCTGCCTTGGCCGCCTGCCCAACAACACTCCGCTACAGCTGTCGCCCTCACCACAAATACAACTATCGCGTCCTACTAGTATTACAAATGAGAAAGTATGTTTGGGTGTCTGTTACTCCTTCACGCTAAAACTACTAAACGGATTTGAATGAAATTTAGTTCAAGGATACGTTAAGGAGTAACACATAGATAACTTTGATATGAATACAAAAATTTGTGAGGATGACTGTATAGGTTGTTTCTTCCTCCAACTACTGAAATAATCCGAATGAAATTTGTTATAGAGGCAGATTGTACTATGAAATAACAGGTGGCAACTTTTTATCAACACGCCACTAATTACGAGGAAACTGCGAGGTTCAATAGCCAGTAAACTTAATACGCCTTGTATTTATGAATTCACAGATATTTAATCATTAAAATGTAATGTCAAGTATGTCATCACATCACTGCAGGTGGACTCGGCTCAAGGCGGCTCCGAACATTAGTCACCAATAAGTACTTTTTATCGGTGGCCATTAAAATAATGAATGACGTCCACGTATAAATACAATTAATTTAATATAATCTTGACACGAGCTTCATTATTCTGTCACATTATTGTTTGTTTGAGGAGGACAGACTGAGCCACTACTGGGCCGATTTGTACATTTCTTTTACCATTACCATAAAATATTTTCAACGACGTTAGGGCTCCGATATGACCGTAACAAAAATAATTGATTTTTTTTGCTTATACAGCCTTGTACTACGTGCAGACGAATGTAGATTTCGAAAAAAGTAGCACTAACCTCTAAAAATATATCAGCGCAGTCGTGAAGAAGCAGCATCAGCGTCCCGATGCGGTGCAAGTTGCACACCCAGCTGAAGGAGAGCAGCGCGATGGTCGCGAAGTGATGCACGAACATCTGCCAGAAGTCCTTCCGACGAACATCCCAGAACTGGGACATGGTCAGCGCCCAGTAGAACGCTGACGATATCATGTAGTACCACCACACGTCGCTCGTTAGACCCTGCGGAGGACCATTATGGATTCTCTTATTTGTCAACTTACTGCTGGCTCACAGTGCACACTCTAGCTCAGTGTATACCAATGACCCACTGCTGAGTACAGAGTACTACACACCAGAGTGGCGCTGTGGTGGCGTGCGTGTGGAGGGGCAGTGCGCGAGCTGCTCAGTGCCACCTCTCTAACAATAACGAGCGAGATCTATTACTAAGCTACACCTACTAGATTTACGAGTATTATGTCAAAACCACATCTGCCACCTGTAACTGTCTCACTGCTGGCCACCACGCCGGTCAAGAGCGTTTTGGACTTCACGTATCGAGCAGAACTTTATGGGGAACTACCAGGAGTGATGTTGTCCTTCACAAAGTGATAATCAAAATGCAATAATCACATAACTTTGAAAAAAATTAGAGGTGGAGAAAAATATGAATCGTAAACAATGGCGTTCAAGGCGGGAGAGCTGTTTCAAGCTGCTAGATGTGCCGCTCGCCACGCCGCGCCACGCCGGGCCACGCCGGGCCACGCCGCGCCACGCCGCGCCACGCCGCGCCACGCCGCGCCACGCGACCACGAAACAAACGGATCGTGGCGAATACGATAAACAATAATGATATCACTTCAGCCTTATGAGTGATCGCCTGATCCGTGCTCGCAGACCATACACTGAGTTACAAACTAAATGAAACATTAGTCTGTACTAATATTTAATTGTTCGTTGGATAATTTCGTTCGTAGTTCGTTAATAGGCTTGGAACGTACTGGGGCCATTTAAATCTTTTACCATTACAATCCTACATTATCCACGTTGCACATACACTATAAAATATTTATAAAAACGTTTGGGGTACGCTGCGGAAATTATTAACAATACACCAATGATGTACTATAGATTTATAGAGGACGTCAATACCTATAAATGAGTCCGCCACACCATAAGTCTAACTGGTACAGTTATGTCACAATAACTAGTTAATGGTAACTGGTTCTTCCGTGGCCAAGCAAAGCCGTACAGGTATAAATTTTCGTAATTCCTTTCGTCTACTAAATATAATATTATAAGATAGTGCTATCTGTGTGTCGCGGCGAGGTGAGTCACGATCTACTGGACTCAATAATATCGACAGACAACGGACCAGATCCATCGCGCCGAGACCGAGGGTTCCGTCTCCGATTGCCAAGGACTTACAATTCATTATCAAATTGACGACCTGGCGAGTATATTTGACGTCTCACAAATTATTTCTCAAAGACGACGTGGACCACACTGCCACAATTCGTAGTAAAAATAAAAAATATATTATGAAGGGTCACGAAGATTTGAAAAGATTTCTTTACTTGTCAAAAACATAGAAATAGATGGATTTTATTTGATTCCCTTTGTTTTTGATAACAGTATTATGTTGATAAGTAAATAAAACCTAAAGGTTTTGTTCCTCACCAATGTTATTTTCTTCTTAGACTCCAACATAACCGAAGGGAGTCCAGCTTTTCCACTTTGGGTTTAACTAAATACTATGCTACTCACCTGATGTGGATACCCAATGTAACATTGGTCAATATCCCAGAGCCACTCCTTGTCCCAGAGAATGAAGAGGCCGTAGGAGAAGTTGTAGAGGTAGAAGGTACACCGCCAGGCGTTCTCGCAGAACTTAACCAGCGTGGAGGGCTTCTCCTGACTCCGCCGCAGCCGCCACCAGCGTTCCACCTGCCGCTCCGTCATATCCAGCTGCTTCGCTAGACCACATATCTGTCCAAGATAGAACAGAATAGTCAAATAAGTTCCGAGTAGGCACTTCTCAAGGATCAAGATTGGTGGATTCAGTGGAAAGCACGTTCAAAAAGTGACTAATCTTTTGATTTGCCAAATAATTAATTTAACGCATATTTATAAAAAACTTTTTAATGGTAATATTTGTTAGTCCCTGTCAAACAATCTCCCTGAAAGGGCTCACCACGCCGCTGAGAACCCGTCTCAGTTATTTAGTTGAAGTGCCCTTCATTTGTCCGTCTTATCGATCATGTTTGTCGAACACACCGTCCGATACATTACATTACCAATTTATTTCCCTCTGAAATAGATGCTCCATTTCAATAAGGTTATTAATTCATCACATCGACTGACCCCAGTAATGTGTTGTATTTTAGGGTACAACAGGCGTCTTAAGCAACATTGTCTGACTGATGTGTTCGTAGGGCAATCCATATTTTTATGCTATGAGCGGGTTTCAAGATCGAGAAAGACGACACCAATGGACCCCACACTCGCCAACAACGTACTTTAGGACGGGTGACACCAGAAGAATGAGAAGAGGACTATGTTTGCGACCTAAGAATCTAAACACATAAATTTCACGGACGGCTCTAGAATATTGGGTTTTAAGTATGAGCTAAGCAGGTGGGCAGAGAATGTCCTGCAACCATGCAAAGGTAGTTTCGGTATTAGACTGTGTGGAACAGAGCCCTAAGACTTCCAGAAGGAAGGTCCTGGTGCTACAACATCGTTATTCAGTAGCAAAGGAGCAGGGCAAGTTTGCTTCAACTCGAACATGTATAGGAATTTTGTTCAAATAGAAACCATTTAAGAAATCATACACGAAGATATTCAATGACAATGCGGACATCAATGAGTGGTGTTGAAACACGAGCCTGTAAAGTGGTGTTGTCAGAGACAGGGTCAGGAGGTACACGAGCCCGCACGATTCAAGTCAATGCTTTTAACTTCCCCTCATTTTATTGGATGACGATGTCTGGTACCAAAATGAGGAATAGACACCGCAAGCATGACCTGGTATACTATAACAGAAAATGTCCACTGACGATATCTCATTTTTACACACTTTTATTTAATTTTTTATTTATATTAGTTTGTTACTCGTAAGTGTACAGGTCAAATCTTGTAGCTTAATTGGAGCCACTTCCTCTTACACTACGGAGCTGAAATTTTGCATACTGTTTCATTTTCGATGACATTGCGTTTGTATGATAAAAATGATCTGCTGCTATGCTCAGGATTGGCTCCAGACAAGGTAACTGTTTAACGGTTAACAATACGGTTATGAAACTTGTTTTGAGTCAATCCTAGGACGCCTTATACTTAATACTTTTTCCAAATTTGTCCCAATTCAGATATTTGTGCACAATTTTATGTTTCTTTATGTTCCCTAACTACTCCGTCGTATCAAAGGAAAGCTTCCACCGAACACGTGTAATCTACATAGTTTGAGGGGTCATTAAAAGAAACCAAATATCATCCTAGTGATGGACTTCACCACACACACCTCGCATACCAATTACCTCTGGCACAATATTAGCTCTATATCATCTGTGTCGGCGGCCGCGCGATGACCGACCAATACCAATATATAATTGGATGCAATCATTTTGCCGCTCCGCCGACTCACCTCCACGGTTCGCCTCATTATTTTGTCAGTAGAATTTTTATATGACGAATGAGGAATATGCTAAATGAAGTGGCTAGTGCTATAATATCGTCTAGATCCAAGTATAAGCTATCTTCAAAGACCCTCAAAACGAAGTTCTCATTCAATTGGAATGCATGTTTTAATGTTAGTTACCTCGTATCTTACTTCTTTATTTAATCGACAACTGGTGCTTGGGGTGTGCTCCTGTTGACATTTAACGATAGCTGTTGAATTATCTTTCAAAGTTCGTCTGACTGAGTCCGACCACGTTGGTCGTATTCTTACTTTACTACCGCCTACGTCAGACAGAGTGGTAGCAAAGTACTATCTATTAAAATGATCAATCCGTGGCTCGTTGCTTGGTCGCTGCTAGTCAATTAACAGTCAATTCGGTCCAACAACGCGCGGCAGTACGTACGATGCTGTCGACGGCCGTCACATTCATTCTACTGATCTCCCACTCACTTCTTATTATTGTACAAATTGCTGCGGTATTTTTATTATTGAGAAATATGGCATTGCTTGAACTCATTGTTGGCCCACTACTGAGCACGGCCTCTCCTCCTACTGAAGAGGCCACCACGATCTTCTAAAACGGATTGGAGAAGGTGATTAAGATGAAACTTGGCACACGGATAGACATTGATGAGCCGTCCCGGACCTCTACCGTGTTGGTATAATTTCACTGATGTAGCATGTGTGCAGGGATGAGGGCCGGCGCCGCGCGCTCGCCCCAGCCCACGCAACATCGATCACGGCATGCACTACTCACTCTAATCTAACCCTCCACCTGCCGCGTCGGTGTCCATTGCTCGTTATGCTGCACAAATTAAACTGACATGGATTAAAAAGAAAAAAGTAATAATAAATTGAGAGGAACCATGAATTTATACAAGGTAGTACCCATCTCCTACATGTTATCTTTAATATTTTAAAAGCCTATCTTTATCCCGGAATGTGGTATCCATCTAACCGCGGAAAATATCACATATTGAATACAAATAATCAAATTCGCTATTTATCAAGTTAGTTGTTTCGAATGCAAAACTACGACATAGCTTCAACTCTCAAAGTTGAGTGCACTGGAAGAAGCGGCAAAAAACGCCCAAGGAGTTATATTTTCCTTCTCATATACTTACTATATATCGGTGTCTATCCGAGCTGAATAATATAGTAATAGTGCCTGTACTAGTAACCGTAAACCGTGACCGTAACCTGTACAGGTACCAGCACTAGTACAAACTCAATAAATTATCTGTATCAAACTCATCGCCAATATCATTTCAGTTCGTTGGAACAAGTGCAGCTTAGAGGCGTGGTTCTCCCGGACCTCCACGGACCAGAAGCTGGCACGGCCATGTCAGGGCGCCACTATAAGAAGGTCGTAACAGTATGGTCGGGTCGGTCGAACAGCACAAGATCCTAGTACATTATGTTATCGGTATAGACACCAAAACAATTATTGTCTGTCTGTTCGAGCTCCACGCAAAAACCTCTGAACAGGTTTAGATGAAACTTGGCACAATTCAACTTTAAAATCCGAGAATGCTTATAGGATACGTGTTATCCCAGGAAATGGCTTAGATCCCACAGGATAACAGGTTAAAAATTGTACGTGAACACCGAAACTAATGGACCAATTAAGGTAAATTTTCCTGCTTCGTAGCTTGTGTGAGGACAATATTATAAGACTCTTTTTATTCCAAAAAACCGTTTTGTTCCCGTGGCTAACATGTAATATTAGTTGGGCAACTTTAAAACCGGCGGACAAGTTGTTCCGAAGCGACGCGAGGGTAGCTTCTACTATAAAATAACATTCCAACGCTGAACAGTTTGTGGAAGCTCGCGAATCTCAGATACTATTGGACCGAATTGAGAATATTGTTTTGTTGGATAGTCCATTTACTGAGGAAGGTTAGAGGATACTTTTGACCCGGGAAACGGCTTTATTCCCTCGGGATAAAATTCCTCATATCGCGTACACTGCGGAACTCATCGACAATAGAGCAAAGTTATGTATTACAGCTTTATAGAGGACATCAAAATCTATAAATAAGTCCGCGAGACCATAAGTCTAACTGTCAGATATGTCACAATAACTACTTCTTTGTGGTGTACTAACTTGGTGTAATAACTACTTGTTCGGAAGGGCAGTTTCTAGTTGCATAACAATCGATATGTCGAGTCGTCACCAACAAAAGGCCTCACAATGGCCGCCGCGACGTTGTATACATTCATCAAAATGCCGCTCTGCATTCAATAGTGTCCGCCCTCCTCACACATTACCATTCATCGAGCCGTACATCACAATCATCACATTAATATTAATAATTCTACTAATATTCTATAATTAATGCGAAAAATTTCTGACTATGAATGTTTGTTGCTCCTCCACTCAAAAGCTACTGAACCGAAATGAATGAAATTTGTCACAGAAATAGATTATAGTCTGGAATAACACATAGGCACATACTTTTTATCGACGTCCCTAACACGCGGGCGAAGTAGCGGCCACATACTTATCATAATTTTAATGGTAGAACAATGTCTGCCGGGTCAGCTATGTATATAGATAGAGTTGTTACGACTGTCAACTGTGTCCACGCACGTCACGCGTCGTCGTCGTCGTCGTCGTCGTCGCCGTCGTCGCGTTGAGCTTTATTGTACCAATTGTCAGTGTTTGTCAGCCTTAATGATTTTATGGCAGTTCTAATTCTACGTGTGCGCTGTAATAAACTGAAAGTGGGTCGTCTGTTACATCATTCCCACTGCTGGGCTCCGGCCTTCTCTCGCTACCTGACAAAAAGTACAGTCCATCGTTCTGACCAAGATATTAATAGACTTCACACACCTTCGAGAACTGTATGGGACCTCACAAGTGCAAGTTTCCTTCACCGATGCAAGTGAGCATTACAAGAGAAAGAAGAAGATTAAATGATCTACAGCCAGGCTGCTCATCCCCAACGAGGAATTACCAGTGGCCCGCAGTCAATTTATCATCCCTCAATTTGGCCCGACTGTGAAAGAGGTTAAGCATCCCTGAACTATAATATAATAAAACTATAAAGGAGCTAGATTCACTACATTAAAACAAACTAAAACAATAATTGGAGGGATCTTCATGCAACCATCAAAATCCAAAAATGTTATTTGCAACTGGTTGTTCTGAAGCGACGCGAGGGCGGTTTCTAATATAGTATCACATTGACCCCGATCAGGTTGGATGGATGGCCTTGTATGACAACATTTTTTATAATAATTTTAAACTAAATATCCATTACACTTATAAATAACTAGCTGCACATCGACCTGCGACATCGTCCTCGTGAACAAAAAGTGATCGTTCAATTGGCAGGTGTACCTTGTATTAGTTACATTTTACAACTCTAAAATATTGATAGGCGCAAGTTCCTACAACAGCTCCCTACCCGTCAGTCCCGCCTCAAGGTCCAGCCGACGAGGAAAACACAGACAAAAATTGTAAAAACAAAATGCGGTACACTTTTGTTTCATATCATCGTTTAAGTCCAGAAACAGCACCACGTACTTTTCACTTTACAGCATTCGTTGTTTTATAAAACTTACTTATGCAAACTTTGTCTATTGATAACCAAATTATATGGATATTTGTTAATATTTAAAATTTCGTACTTGATAATCATATTTTTCCTCGCAAGCATGTATGAAAACGCATGATATACGTGTGCATTGATCATTCCATACTCGACTTCCTATCTACACTTCTTACTTAGATTAAATCGTGCTAGTTGCATAAACCTATTGACAAGTACAAGTGACCGTCAAAATATAGTTCTGTCATCTGTTGACTGGCTGGTAACTACTCGCATTGTAATAGCCAGTGGTAGCGACTCATTAGCAACGCGCATACGAGTATATCATGCACGGGTCGCAGACTCCGGCATACATGATAAAACATTTACTATGCCGATAACCCAATCACTCACGATTTCGTATAATTCGATTTATAACAAATGCTTTCCATTGTTTAGGGCAGGGGTCGGCAACATGCGGCCCGTATGCCATTACGGTGCATTTCACACAGACACCATTTATACAAGGCAACTTGGCGTAAACACTAACATAATAGGCATCTGTCTCAAGGCCCTAACCGGATCTGAATGAAATTTGTCACAGGGATAGATTATAGTGTAGAATAACACAGACTAGTTTTTATCAAGATAGGACGCGGGCGGACCCCAGTACGCCGCACAATATTGGTACTATACAACCTGTGTTGCCTCTATGTGTATCTGTGTATCCCACCGGTCCGAACGACGCGGTTTTCTTCGTCTTTTATTATTCGTACCGCAAGTGAATGGAATAACTTGCCTGCGACGGTGTTCCCACCTAAGTACGATTTGGGAGTCTTCAAGAGAAGAGTGAATAGGCATTTACTAAATTAGTGCGCCCAACGTCTTAGACACCATCACCACTGTCCATCAGGTGGGATCGATGTCAAGCATTAACTTATATGATATAAAAAAAAACACGGTAATCTAATCCCAAACTAAGTCAGCTTGTACTATCAATGGTGATCAGATGAAATAAACACACATACATTTTTAATTTGAAAAAAGGTCGATCGTTGGATGTTTATTACTCATTCACGCACAACGTACTGAACACATTAGACACGTTTGGCACAGAGAATCATTGACGCGTACGAAGCCGCGGACGTAGTCCTCGATGTATAGTCAGTACCATTATCAATATCATTTGTCAAGCAGAACTTGCTTGCGTGGGCCATTCAAAAGTCGCTCGCGGCCCGCGCGCGTGTCATCCGCGGAGCTGGGCTTGACCAGCCTTGTTATTAAATTAAAACTATAACATTGGATTATACCTAGATTGTCTAGAACTCCATTACAAAGTTTCTTCTTTGCTATTCTAAGTTCTAAGTTCCGATAGCGAAGAATGATCGTAAAATTCTAAATTGAAGTAAATCCTTAATTCTTTTTGCTTCATTAAATAATTTGATAAACACAGAGAACTGCGTGTTGACCGAGCTAGTCAACAAATCACATCTAGTATGAGCGCAACACGCCGCCGTTCATTGAGCTTCCAATTATCACCTGCTGCAGCCTTGGGACAATTTGCGCCTCCGTGCCCTCATTCCTCATCCCGACTCCACTCTACAATAACATTTGTCTTGGTTACCGCTTGCCGTCGATTGGGAGGCTTTAGACTGGCCCGACGATAGATGGTAGACATAGTGTATTCGTAGTCTATGATGGTAGTATCTGAACGTGAAGAGGTGTTGAACCCCACAATCATTTATATTTTTTAAAACAATTTCCCAAGACCTTAGACAAGTACTTTTCTTAATGTTTGCTCTACTATGAGCTTATATGGTTTTAATCTCGAGCATGTCGCACTCAATAGGATTTCGTAGTTGTTAAATGTAAACGTAATCTTAAGCCTTCTTATCTCGCTGCTCCGGGGAATGCTCATCTTTCATTATGTTCCTGAGAGCTCGCCATTGCTGTAGGTGTGCAGCGAGGTGGACTCCGGCCTGTACCCCTCGCATCGTGACCCGAGCGGGAGTTTTGTGTTGCAATACTGGTGATAATGGTTTTGTTTTTAAAAAAACGTAAATAAAAAAAAATATTTGAGTATTTGGTTTCTTATGACCTTGTTGATCCATATTAAAATTAATATTAAAAAAACACGTGGCAACCGTGGTGGAAACAGCTCACCAATATTTGGTAGTAACTTGTTAAATACAGCTTACTGTCCGATACGAGGCAATATCGAAGGGTGACGATAACATCGATAGATATCGCTACTTTATCGTCAGCTACCACGTATCATTGTAGCGGTGTAATATTAGTAGGATTATTCTGTTGCACGGTACGGCCAGGCGAGGCCCACAACATTATACATCCGAGAGTTGCCGACGATATACGGACGGATATTTGTTACTGGTTCACGTAAAAATTCCTGAATGAATATGAATGAAATTTGTCAGATTATGGTTCGGTGTGGTATTTGGTCTGGTATGGAAAAGTGGTGATAGTCTAGTGGCTAAGAATTCGGCCTCCTTCTCGAGGGGTTCGGGTTCGAATCCCAGGGCGCGGACTTTAGGCTTTTCGGAGTTGCGTGCGTTTTAAGCACTTAAATGTCACTCGATATAACGGTGAAGGAAAATATCGTAAGGAAAGGCATGCCGGGGAGCTTGCAAACTCAAAGGTGTGTGAACTCTGTCAATCTATGGGCGTCCAAATATCAATAAGCTATGGGCGTCCCACAGCTGACAGCCCACGTCCCACAGCTAATTATTATTGCGCGATGAATCGACTTACAAGATAGCTATATTTTATCTAGGAAATTATCGCAATGTGACAAGCTTAAGGAAGTTACAGAGAACTTGTGAGTTAATCAGAACTATAATCTATCTCTACGCTAAATTTTCTCACAAACTTCCGCATTTATATTATTTATTAGTAGGATTTTCCAAGGAAAATGATTTAGCATCGCCTGTACGGAAGTGTACATGGCGCGGGCCGGGCGCACTGACTGGAAAAAAAGGAAAGTATCAATTGGTCTCTATTTTTGGAAACTGTTATTTAAGTTGCAGTGTTTGTGTATGTGTGTGTATGTTTTAATATATGTATTTGTTACTGGTCAACTGTTGCAAGCTTCACCAGACCCACTTCCTCTCACACTACTACACACTACGGAGCTGGAATTTAGCATACTGTTTCAGTTTTATTTATTTATTTATGAACCAAAACAATCTTGATTATATATGTTCAGTAAATAAATGCTAACATTCGTTACCACAGGAATATAAATATTTGCTATACATACATATAATAAATACGTAACAAATAATAATGTATATAGCATCAAACTGACTAGTAAAACTGCAACATTTTCGAGATCTGGTTCTGGTTGAATATATATATGTATAAATCAATTATTATTTGAGGTAGGTTGTACATATTAAGTTAGGTTTAATATGTTCCCTCTCATTCCATAGAATATTCATAAATGCTCATCTAATTGATATCTGCTAAGGAGAATACCTCGTTATATTACAAGCCGTGTAACATGCCCATTACACTCCAAGTAAAAGTAAAATAATATTGAATACATACATTTGAAAAGACTCGACTAAATGTTAGCATGACGCATGATAAACGTGGCGGACATTCAGTGATAGTGGCGGTGCGACATTCAAGGAGCACGAGCCGCCTATACCTGTGCCACTACGACATTGCGTCTGTATGACAAGTATGATCTGCTGCGCTGCTCGGGCTCGGCTCCAGACGAGGGAACTGTTTAACGGTTATGAAACTCTATATGTTTCTCCGTATCGGGACTCGGTGATAAAGCTTATGTTTTTAAACATTATTAATAAACCTTGTTTAAATACATTTTTGTGACACAGCTATTGGTCCCAGTTCATTTAGAGTGACGTCTGTCTAGTAGATTTGAAGGATGCCTATTAATGGGTATTTAATTAACTAGGATGTGCAGGCCGGTCGGTGGTGGCTAGTGAGCCGGACTGCTACACCGAAGGTCGTGCGGTCGATTCCCACCCAGCTCAAACTTGTCTGTGGTGAGCAGGAATGTTTGTCCTGTGTGCCTGCGTTATAAATACGTGTTTCCTTTTCATTAATCACAAGCATTACTAGGCTTCCATCAACGTTACAAGTTGGTGTAACAAAGTATTGCACATTATATTTGGGATAGGGCCACGTCGTGGCGTGTACTTACGTTCGGCTCTTTGGAATTTCATAATGACAGTTATAAGTGTAAATGTTGGATTACACAAATGACATTGACGGAACTAGAGGAGTGCACAAAAATAAAATGTAATACGTATTTAGCTATTACAAATATAATAAATTAATATATTAAGCACACTACCATGCATATTACACGCGTGCACGTAAATGTTAGTGCTGAAAAAGATAAACTAATATGAAATATTGAATTACAATTGACAATCGACGGGGCACAGGGTGTCTAGTTATATTTTAAATTACTTATAAATGTTGATGTAACGTAACCTAACCCTACTTATATTATAAATGCGGAACTAAGTGTCGGTCTGCAACGGTTGCGACCTAGACCGCTCGATCGACGTTGATGGCATTATTTGGCGAGGTGCACCACAACTCGACAAAGAACATACGCAGGCTACCGTTTACTACAAACAACATATCTTTTACTGTGCGCACCGCAAGGGAATGGATTTACTTGCCTGCCCCGGTGTTCCCACCTAACTACCTAGTAGGAGTCTTCAAGAGAAGACTGAATAGGCATGTACTAGGTTAGTGTGTCCAACATCTTAGACGTCCTCACCACTTAGCATCGGCTGGGATCGATGTCAAGCATTAACTTATTTCGTATAAATAAAAACGCTTGAAGAATATGAAAACGAAATAATGTTTATTTAATCGTGGTTGTGTGTGTCGCGGACACCAGTATCTGTGTTTGGGAATGCAGTGACAGCGTGCAGGCCCTACTGGCTGGCTGCTGGCTCGTCGTTACATCGCCTCAGGGCAACCGCTTATCAATTTCCTTATAATGCCGACGCTCAAGTGTCCTCGCTAGCTTCTGTCAACTGATGTCGGCTCACCAACAATTAATTCCCTTGCCTCCATCAGCCGCTGTTCTTGTACCTTACATACTATACGACGCACTTCACAAAAGGAATTCTTATTGTATTACCTTTGTTAATTTACATACGAGCAATATATAATATAAGTACGTGGAGCAAAAACTCTACGAAATTTAAGCGGATGGAAACGTATGAAATTTGGCAATTAAACTTTATATGAAGAAGCGCAGAATTTTTTTTATTTGTATTTAAAATGCATTCAAATACAATAAGTAATGAATTTATATCATTACACACACTATCACGCATTTGACGCACACTGGTGTTTGGTTATTGCGATTCTGTGAATGACAATCTGTTTCTAAGTTGAATAACGGCTGAAGCTTCGAGCGCAAGTTTGATATCCAAGTAGCGTCATTAAGTTGTGACGTGCCGGCATGAGCAGCATCAGATGCTGCTGCGGTCCACGGGCGACACGAGACCTCGCTCGTGCTCGACACGCCGCAGCGCCGCGGCGCCCGCACTCGCGCCTCACCATGATCGGCGCCGCCGCGCCGTGTAAGGCGACCAATCACAGCGCGTTACATTGATGTTCCCCTCGCTTACCTGCGCTTGACTGAATGTTTTGGTAATAGAATGTATTGCATGAGGCTTATTAGTGGAACGTAATAAAATTCTTGTGTTCTGATAACTATATGATGAAAATATCGTTTTGTTATATCGCGCAATATTGACCCGAAAATATGTAATAATTATTTGTTTATTTATTTTGAGTAAGCAGTTATTGAACCAGGCCTGTTGTACAGAGCGCCCTTTGATAAACAGACTGGACGGACGGTGAAGTCGTTTTTATTTTTTATAAATTCTTAAGTAATAAAATAAATATGATTTTAATAAGAGAGTATTATCGACTCAGGTTTTATATCAATATAAAATCTGTCCCGATCACAGTGTAACAGCAGCTAATGGTAGTCAAAATACTATTGTCAAGTTACGTAATGAACATTGAGCACGTAATACATTTTACTATCAACTTTCAGTTGAAACCGACCTCGCCGACTGTATGACAGAACATCAACACGACAGCACGCCACCACACCACATTTAATTAACCCCGATTCAAAAACCAAATAATACTTTGTTAGCGCACATAAAAAAAATGCCACGAGGACAGTCCTTAGGGGAAAATTTTTATTCAAAATACGCTTCACAAAAATACTTGTAGAAATAATCCGATCAACGACAGGCCGGATGGTTTAGTGATTTGAGAACCTGACTGCTACACCGAAGGTCGTGGGTTCGATTCCCACCCACAGCAAATTTTTCTGTGAAGAACAGGAGTATTTGTTCCGTGTCTCTAGGTGTAGTAATAAAAATAAATATGTATGTGTGCGTACGTATATACTGATATAGTACAAGCTGACGCTCAGTTTGGGCTCAGATGGTCGCGTGGGAGTTGTCCAAAAATGTTAATTAATTTAATTTTTTAACATTGAAAGTTTCGTGAATAGCAGATTACATAATTTCAAGTACAATCGACTGACTCACGCGACGTCCAGTCGGCACCACCGGCTATACTCGGACCTGTCCTGTTCTCACTCAGCTTTATTTCAACTTCTACTATATGTACATCTACTGTATCTTCTACTATTACTACTAAGCTTGTGTCCATGCAAAATGAAGTCAATTAAGAAAACAAGTTCATTAAGATTGACATTTAAGAAGCAATTGTTTCAAATGACTTTGTGCAATATTTAATTTGTAGAGATTCTGGCCCAAGGACGCATCGTTCCAACCTATTATTGGCCCACGACTGAGTACGGACTACAAGTGCACAATGTTATCCACGAGCGTCGATGTTGCTTAGCTCGGCTACTCACACCCGATCACCATAAGCGGCGAGGCCGGCGACGCGGCCGATGAACCCGACCCAACCTGACCACCACCCATAGACAGTACGCCATCATAACACCAACTACCTGCTCTCTAGAGTGCACTACAAGCCTCATCACTAAGTGTTTAGTATTAGCATGCATTAGTAGTGGTGCAACATTTACCTCCTCCGGGCTCAAACACAACTGAAAACAAAACGAAGCAAAGTTAGGGTCACCAGCACACACAGGTTACTCCGGCCGCACTCAGAGACGCCACTCACCGTTTTAGTAACGATTAAATATAATGAAATGAAAACACCAGAATTGTTAATCAATTCCGTGACGTGTCTGAGGCGAAGTTCAACAATGGTACACATCGTGTAGCAGATAAAATGCACATAGAAATACCACCAGCTCACTCCTCATCAACAAACCACGTATTTTTTCAGCACCTTCCTTTTTTTCACATTCTACATCATCGCTAAAAAACACGGAATTATTTTATTTCAGTTTTCAGTGTATATTTATAAGGATATCAGAGTTTTTGTGGTCACATTTTAGAATTAGGTCCTTCTTTTTCTAGATTAATGTTCAGATAAGATGTTTAGATTACTATAAAAGTGGAGCGGTACAAGTTGGGAATTAACAACTTCGAACAACATCCGATCAATCAATCAATCAATCCTGTTTTGTGAGCTCAGAGCTTCATCTAGCTCATGTTAAAATCGTACAATCCTGTTCCTTTATTTATGTACTACAAATTGCCCGCGCTTCGCTTCGGAAGAAGAGATGTCCCGTGGTTTTAGAGTTGCCATACAAACTTTAACCTGTTATCATGCGGGAACTAAACCATTTCCTGGGATAAAACATATCTTATAACCATTCTCGGGTTTTCAACTACAACTATGCTAGGGTTCATCTAAGCTTGTCCAGCGGTTTTTGCGTGAAGCTCGAACAGACAGACAATAAATCGAAAAATGTTTGGTCTCTATATCGTTAACAAAGCCTCCCTGCATCAAAATTTTCAAATAATACTTAATGTACAGAATTGAGCCCGATACAGATTTATTATTAGTATAGATATACATATTTAACTGACTTCCAAAATGTAATAACGGAAACTTTCACAATCATGTTCTCATTTTATTACGTGTTGATGTAATTTGAAGTTTGGTTCTTGAACAAATACTCTTATTTAAAACTAGACTTCCAGCTGTGAAGTGGCATCGACCCACGTGCATTTCATCACCCACAAGTGAGGCTCCAGGTTATGTTATATAATTTGACTACAATAGCAGTTCGGTATAAAGTGACACTGATTCGAGATTAGCTTTTTATGTAATGGCCGATCGTGCAGCCGCGTGACTCGGGGCGGGCCTCGGACACCGGCGACATTCAAATACCATGTAATCCCCTTATGATACAGTGTTGCCAACAACAAGGGGTATTTAGCTTTAATTTTGTACGTGAGACGGTGTCTAGTTGATTGTTGATCGAAGGAAATTTAGGAAAATGCCTTCATATGAAATCCATAGACTACATCAAATACAGAATACAAATATTTTATAGCCAAGTGATAAAATACTCAATAATAGCTTCCCGCAATGTTAGATGCCGCGGACCAATATATTATAGCTCAATCCAATAATATTAGTGGGGCAATATTACACACACACACCCACACAACCATGCACGTATAATTATAGTAGTTCACTACGTCAACAGCTTGACTATACTAGTTAGTATTTTATGTATAGTATCAGCAAGCCTACCAACAAGTGCTCTATTTAAGAAAAAGGACCGTATTTCATTAATTTCCTTATTAAGTTTCAAAGATTTTTAAAATCCCTTTGTATTATTAACAAAAAAAAAAAAATGTTACACTACCATTGAGGTACTATGAGGTACCCCATATCATTAACGTGTTCCGTTGTTCGGGAGTCAATTCCATTCACTGCATAGTGACGTCACTTAGGCGCCTGTCAGTTTTTCGGCGCGACTTTCGACATTTTTGAGCAAATCAAAAACTTTAAAATGTTTAATTGATATTGCCATACTGCAATGGTAAATCACGCGACACGTCGAAATTCAATGGAATAAGTATTCATTAGTATAACAAGATTTAATCAGGTCAAAATTAAATAGGAACAAAACAAGTGACAACCGCCATGTTTATTATTCGTCATCATTGTCTAGCAAACTTCGCAATGCGTATCACTTTTAACGCTGATCGGTTACGCCAGGGGTCGGAAACACGCGGCCAGCGGGTCAGCGGGCCGCATGCGGCTTGCATCGGTTGAAATTGGAAATGAAACTTGGTATGGAAATTCGTCATCTTTCAAAAACACACGCCATTTTGAAAAATATCGAGTGACACACATGTCTCCTATCTGATACGACGCACATCGTGCTTCGAACTCGTGACTCAACTATTTAAATATAATATATTATTTGTCACGACCTTACACACGTGAAAACTGAATAACGAATATTTGAACGTTATTATGTTTCTAAATTTATACCACCGGCTGTATATATGATTAATCATAATATCCGAAAGTCCACAATAACATATTGTATGCAGAAACTAAACTTAGAAGCAATATTAAAACCCCTATTTATAAATGCTAGACATCCACCGGCCGATTTTTGTTTAACCAAACAATTTCAGTCATTCGAGTGCAGAAGTCATTCGATTGCAATCCAATTGGAATTTGAAATTCTGATTTATTGTAATTGGAATAGAACTTGAACTTGAACGATGGGAATACAGTTGACATTTTGTTGACGAACGACTTATGAATGATGTGAATACCTAATTGCACTTCAACGACAAAGTCGATATCGCTACGACTTGTGAAACGAGAATCGACTGGAGTGTTTGCGGTTCAAATTCAATCGTAAATTTAAAAATCTTAGTTCGTTATTGACAGTACTGTAGCCAAACTTCGGTGAGTGTCGAAGCGGTAGTGTGTGTAATGTTTTCATTTAATATTTAAATGTATTTCCAATGAATTTTCGTATAAATTAGTAACTAGCTTTCTGCACTTCTCTGTGAAACCTTTAACTGTACCTTTCATATTCCTCCGACCGCCTAATATTCCTAAAAAGGGATAAAAAGAGTTTGCTTCACGTATTTATTTATATGTAGATGATTAAATATTTGAAGTCGCTGAATAATATCTGTATTTGCGAAGAAATTCGGAAAAAAACGATGTTCAGTCTGTTTCAGACGGTAAGTTTGTGCCATCGAATAAATGGTACAATAATACTACTGGATCATATCCACGAGCTATATTTCGGTCAAACCACAAATAATAGTGTTGTCTTAAAAATATCGAAGTTTTAATAACAGCTTCGATCAACAATCAACTAGAAATGCCCGGTATTTTAATGAGTACACACCAAATTTGAACAATATACACAACGCCGCAGTATATATTCCAAAATAATGCCCAAAAAGCAATTTAACGATTGACTGTCTTATTAACATGCACAACAAGTTATACAGTACATGTGCTTATGGAAATAAAGCTTTAAACTGACAAATAATGTTGAATTTTAAATGAGAAATACCGATTTTTAACCAACGCGACAAGTGTTGGCCAATACCAACCAATGCACACACGCGCAAGCATGTATCTGGAGAGGCAATAGCGAGAAGTTCTTTATTTATTACTTTTAATCTGTCTTATTCGTTCCCTATACTGTCCAAATTCGATATAAGATCGAATTTGCACCGAGTCTAATTACCGAGTTTAGTTTTAATTTTGTATGAGCGGCGGTATCTAATTGATTGTCGATCGACCATTGACATAAAATATAAAACATAGTGTATACCTGTTTATGTTTAATTTTAGGTTGTGCCTGGTACGCGGCCTCTAGCTTAGGGTTATTTGGCGCTTTCTTTGGCCTAGTGTTCTTAATACCTAATGACTTGCCGAACGGCGCAAACCAGTACCTGGAACAAGAATCCATTTTTCAATATAATTTATGATCATCATCATTATAGTGAAATATCGATTGAAGCCAGTGATAGGTTGTAAAGTTGCTATAATAATATTTAGAGGTACAACCCCAAGTCTATGTCAATCTTGCTTTCAATGCAGATTGGTGGAGGGTTAGTGGCCAGCCCAAGTGCTGAAAGTTTGTATGCCACCCACAGGCCTCTGGCATAACTAACCAACTGCTATTTAACTACAACAGGTGGGACCAAACACTTTACATCACCTCCAAAGCATTAAAGTTTTGCCAATATTGGTCACTCTTCATCCTAACATCGCACCCACTGTCTTACCTTTTTTTAATGCTGTTATATAAATAAAATTGTGTTAAAAAGTAAACAGATTAGATAGATTGATAATCATTCGCCCACTTACAGATAAGGACTATATTAGTATTTATTAGTTTTATGACATAAGTCAACTTATAATTTAGAGTAAAAAAAAATTGCACTATATCTTTTTATGTTCATAGGGAAAGGGATACCTTTGCTGACAAGGTCAAATTGGCTGTGTGAGTACAGTGTACGTGTGACACCTACCAAATACTTAATACTATTAAATAAAGATTAAAAAAATATCATATTGTACGCTCAGTCAGAATACAGACACATAATTCATACTGCTCTCATATTAAAATATAAACAACAGTTATACCCATATACGGAGGCTTCATGGATAAGTTGAACAACATAACAACCATGAATTAATATGTTACATTTATCTCTCACTAAACTACAGGGCCTGGCCGGGAAACAACTCGCAACCTCGTGATATGCTGACACAATAACTAACAACAAGGCTAGTAGTATACAGTAGACATAGGCACAGGAAACCCCGGCTTTGCTACCAAAAGGCAATTTAGTCAAAAAATATACCCAAATTTTATTATCTTATTGCATGTCTATTTTACTGCTCTGTAATAATTTGTAAAAATGGGATGAGTTATAAACATACAATTATTTCATGTTTGATTTTTATTTTACCTTACATTCAAAATTTTAAAACTCATTTAAAAATTTATTAAAACTTATTTCTGCTTTTGACTTTTAAAACACTTTTTTTGTTGAAATAATATTGAATACTACCAATGATGACGTTACATCAACTTACACCACAGCTTCCAGTCATAAAAGTTCACTTCAGCTCTGCTGTCGAATCAATAATACTATCAAAATAACATCTTGTCACTAAACGACTTATTGTTTCATCAATTATTTAAATTAAAAATAGAGCCAAAACAAATTTAGAAGTAATTGACATATATTTAATTGCTAGGCGATTTTTTCGAGTACGATAATTCGTCATAATCTTGGAATATTATCTAGTATCGTAGACTGATAACAGTATTCAGTCACGGATGACCAGAGCAGGCGGCATACTGACACAGATACTTGTATTTAGGTCAAGACTTACTTCTCCAGTACGTGCCGCAGCACTATTAGCACCAGAGCCAGCGGCAGAGGGTACAGAAGGTGCCTGTAGTCGGCGTACACCACCGCTTTGTCTGGACCTGGCTCTATGTCCTCCCAAGTGGTATTTGGCGGCAGCCATACGTCCTCATCCCAAAATTTATCCAAAATAGCCCGCAACATTATTAACACTACACTTAACTATAACACAGTCACTCAGTAACTTAAACTAATAAATCTTAGTAACTTAATCACGCCATAAATAACAAATGAAACCAACTGAGCTATTAAGCTTAAATGTCACTCAAACGAAACGAGCGACCGCTCTAGTCTAAACAGATTTTTTTCTTGCGAGTGTAAGTTAAGATAACGAATAATCTAGTGCACTGTATAGTATGACAATAGAATCGATGGGAAATCGATTTATTAAATGGGAAAATTAAATAAATCCATTTTATTAAAATTAAGTAAGCCTTGTTTGATTGAAACTAATGGAATTTAATGTATATACAGAGTACGTCCAGTAACTATTTTATGTCATATTAAGCTTTAAAACAGATCTGCAAAAGACTAATGAACAATATATTTTTAAATTCTAAGTAGTCCCCGTAATATTGAATACAAAACTTTGAAATCAACCCAGTTTGGACAGGGTTTCTCGTTGATATAAACATACCAACTCATCCAAATCAACTTTCCTTCCAATTTAGCTGGGAAGCAGAAGTACTGTCCATCCATTAACCACATATCAACTTGCTGACATCTATGCAAAAAGTTTTATTTACTTGGTATTCACAATTGAGATGCTCTTTTTTAACATCATAAGCTCCAGATTGTAATTTTTTTATTATAATTTTTGCTCGATACTTAGATTTATGTGAATTGAAAAATCGATTTCATATTTTTTTGTTAGTTCCGCTATACATTATCTGTGAAAATTTAGTGTGACCTATATATTTTTCCCCTATTAACTGGAACTTCTTATCAATATTTATGGCATCAATATTTAAAATAGGTTTAATTTTTTTTTCACACATTAAACCAACAACTTAATGTGTCCATTTCAAATAGAAGAATTTGAAAATAATTGAAACATCCACTCACGTTGCTAATATACTGATTAACCAATAAAATCGGTTAATCAGCGATGACATTAAAAATTTGATAATATATTGTCACATCCTGGCTGCCAAATGTCTTATAATTATATCCGAAATTGTGTTACGTGATTGAGGTAACATTACAGAAATGTCAAAATCAACCTGACGTTTTTTAATGTCATTGTCACATGGTATGCGTTTGGAAAATGCAATGCAATGCAATGCAGTTTATTTTAATATTTAACTTGTATATCTAAGATTTTAAATTAATATTAGATAGCTTTTAGACTGCAAACGAGTCGCGATTTCCTTATCGCACTATAATGATTAAATAATGCGTGCCTATTCATCACAGTTATCTTCAAGATAATGTTGTTCTGTCCAACGTGTGCTAACATACTGATAGTTGAAGAAGCGCCCGAACGAGGGCTTCGTTATGCATGCAACACGTGCCCTTATGTATATAACATCAAGAAGAAGGTGTCATCACGCACATTCCCTAAACTAAAGGTTGGTATACGTATGTTACGATTGCATCATCTTATGAACTTCCATACTTCACTGAAAGTTGATTCTTGTCTCCCCAAAAGTATGTATAACACAAATGTATGTTACATCTATAATCTTTTTTCAGGAACTTGATTATATTATGGGCGGGGCTGCCGCCTGGGAGAATGTAGATTCAACCGATGCTGTTTGCCCCAAGTGCAGTCACGGCAGAGCCTTCTTTATGCAGCTGCAAACCCGGTCTGCAGACGAGCCTATGACCACATTTTACCGTTGTTGTAACCATAAGTGTGCACATAACTGGCGGGACTAGGTTTTAAGATGTGTGTGGTTATGAAACAACTTGAACTCATGTATTATGTAGTGACTATAAAGGTGTAATATAAACTAAGTGGATGATGCATTTAGTACGAAAAGTTGTCCCTATGTACACTGTTGTTAAAAATAAATGTACATCAGTTAAGATGAAGCTGGACAAAATGACTTCAGTCATATCATGCAAAGAAGAGAATGCACATTTGAAAGCAGCAGAATTTCTGGGTAATGGGTATGTCATTGCGGTACCCACTGATACCATATACGGGTTAGCGTGCAGTGCTAATTGTCCAAAAGCTATTACAAAGCTTTACACAATAAAAGGAAGAGATTGTGTTAAGCCTGTAGCTATCTGTGTGGCTACAGTTGATGATGTGCGTAAATGGGGAGAATCGGATCATTTGAGTGATGACCTTCTAACCCGGTTGTTGCCAGGTCCTGTGACTGTGGTCCTCGAAAAAACGAAGCTGCTGGATAATCCCTTTTTAAATCCAAAGACAACCAAAATCGGCATTAGAATTCCGAATCATGCATTTATGAACAATGTCACCTGCACGTTCAACATGCCTGTCGCTTTAACTAGTGCTAACTTTAGTAATGAACCATCAACTTTATCCATTAAAGAATTTGAGCATCTATTTTGCCATTTGGGTGCTGTGTTTGACGGAGGAGTGTTAAGTCAACTCGAACAGAATAGGAGTGGTTCCACTGTAATAGATCTATCAAATCGTTATTATTACTCTATTATACGAAAAGGTATATCATATGAAAATGTAGTTGATATTGTGGAAAGTTATGGTTTGAAAAAAAAAATTTAGTTTTGTTGTTGTGTATTATGAAGTAGCACATTTTTTTCTTATGAATTATTACATATTTTGTTTCCAGGTTCAGTGTTAATGAATTTAAAACAGACAAAGTTTAGTAATACTGTGTTAAAAGTCAAAATTAAATACAGTTGTTAACAGAATTGTTTATTCAAATAAATATTATTAAAAGCAGAGTTTAACATTTTTGGTCAAAATACTGCATGATGTTTGCTGTCTCCTCTAACAACATTGATATTACATATCATCACATACTGGAGGACGCATTATTTATTAAAATGGGAGGATATCAATTAAAACAAAAAATTTGAATCCAAATCATGGCTATTTGTAAGGTTTCACAGTTCTTTCACTCAACACAGGGATCAATGAGAGGTAATACCATAAGAGGTAGATGCTTGTAAGTTTCATCGAAAATATATTGTTTTTGCTACTTCAAGAAATAAAAAACACCAATTAAAATATTTACAAGAGCCTGAGAGCAGACTGTTTTTTTTTAAATATTGGTTTCCATCATTTGATTTTTCTATCTTTACATCTATAATACACAGACATTTCAATTATACACATAATGTGTGCTGATATAGTCATGATAACAATGAATGAAAAAAAATTACAATCAAATGGTTTCCCCATACAAAACATAGCTTATAGATGTTTTTTCTACTTCTAGATTATGTGTGTTTAGTTGAATGTGAAAAATACATATGTATATGTTCCCCACTGGCCTGACACAGACACCGTGTGCGTCTGTGTACAATCCACAACTTGCGGTGTTACAAAACCCTTGTACAACCTATTACAGTTGCACACTGGGGCCATTTCTAATTTTTTTTAAATCAAGAGTTCAAAGTACCCTTGATGTAATCAAGTTAATGCTGTTAAGAGGTTGTTCTGAGGCTTTTTCACGTCCAGAAATTGTAATAGTTTGCAAACGTTTTTCTTAATTCTATTGTTATTTTAGAATCCACCTATGAAGTTTTAGATAGTTGTTTTAATGAACATAACAATAAAAATGTTTGTATTTACTTCTTTAATTGGCAGATTACTTGCAGGAGGGTGGATTTGTAAGCAAGTGAATACAGAGACAGATTGACTTCACTGTATGATTATGCAACTTATCAATTCTTTCATATTTGTTATTTCCATAAAACATTTAACTCTACTAAATTAAGACACCCGAGACTACTGAGACATTTGTAAATATTATTTTGTAACCTGTACGAGTTATGTTTTGGAAGTCAACATTTTTTTACATGGATAAGTTTATTGAAATGATTCAAGGATAGGTTAAGTCTCAGTTAGAGCCCAGTAATGGCAAGACTAGTTTGTAAAGATCTAAGAGTTTGAAGTAAGACTTCCTTACCACAGGAACTTATATTACCCAATAACCATCAAAGATACAACAAAAAATAATGTAACACAGCATTAACAGTCATATCAGAGAGTTGGGATGACTAAATATAGGTTCTACTAAAAATATAATGAATTAATTTAATTGGAACACAATAATTTGGATAAGTGAATGTGATCTATATTGGCATCATTAATGAGTATTAAACCAAAATCTATTATCTGATAATAAAATGATAAGTGTATTTCACATTTTCTATACATTCCCTGTAAAAAATTTACATGTGTTTGTCACCCGCACAAATAGAACCTATAAAATTACACATATTAATATCATTCAAATTTCATTAAAATGTATGTACTACTGTCCATTGATTGTTATATACATCACTACGGAACCTTCACTATATGGATGAACTAACTGGTTTCCGGTGTTCAGGTACTTTAGTTTCAAGCTGCTGCCATCTATTGGGAGGCCAAACTATACAGATTGCGCGAGCATTGATGAGGCCCAGACACACCGGTCCGAAGGTATTACTGTCTAGTGTATGGCCAGTGTGGTCTCCTTCTACCCAACAATGACCTTCAGGCACCTTCACGAACTGGTTTTTGTATCCTATAGTGTTCACAATATCCCCTTGGAGGGCGACTACACGTTTGATTATTTTTTGATTCGGGTCCTTGGGAGACACGAGTGATATAACATCACCCCTCTGCACCTTGTAGTCTCTGACCGCCCATCGCGAGAGAAAGACGTAGTCGGTGTTAGTGGACTCCGGATTAAGTGATGGCTGCATGGATATACCTTCCACCCGTGCGACATAACCAACGGTATCCAGAAAGGTTACTCCGACAGGAATGCCTATGATGACGGACCTAAACAAACTTTTTAGTGACATTTATAAATCGTTACAAGCTCTGCCTATAAGTTTACCCGGCATTGTCGTTTAACTGCTTTCTTTTTTTATTTTATTTTAAAAACATCTTAATAACAAGTTTTAAAGGTCTCGCTTTTAAAAGTACCTCACAATAAGGGCTATTGCCCTTTTGACATTACTTTGACATTATTTGTTCCCAGGTTGTGACTGACATGTTGCAACCACAGATTAATATATTACCTATGAAAAGTTGCAGATACGATCGCAAATAATTTATATCATACGATGTTACAGGAAAAGAAATATGCATGGTTTAGTCTCATGCTCAACAACTGTAGTATGTACTGGGTAGGACTCATAAAGCATAGTACTATGGCTCCTACCTAGAGATCATTATATTTTCCCTTGACAAATTAAAATTAATAATGTTGAACAGTCCAGATAACAACGAAATAAATATGTAACCGTATATTGCTCTTAGGCGTCAGAACAGCGATTACACACTTATACTTTTATGTTAAATGCAATCTTTGCGATTAGTAGTGATGTTTTTTCGTTTATTTTTCGTTATATTATTTTTAGACTCTAATCTTTTTTAGTATCTAATAAACACAGAAACATAAAAATAGTTTCAACTGGCATATTTACTTAAAACTTTTCGCACCATAGAAATTCTTGAAGCATTTTCTCCCTGCCACTTTAGGGACAGCAAACACATTGATATAATAATGCATTTCATAGGCGATAGTTTGTGCACAAGATCTTCATTTATATTACACTCAGACGTGGTAGGAACTTTGTAGTATTATCATAGGTAATTTATTTTTAATTTTCATAGTCTGTGTATGTTATTATCCTAGCAATACTGTATTATCTTGCTCTATGTTTGTCACGTCACTCCATCTGCGAATGAATGACCATAGATTACAGAATTTGGGACTCGAGTCTTTACTTTATTGCAAATACTCAAAAAAGTGTTGATGCTTTCTGTAGTAATTTACAACCACAACTAATCAAACTGAAATTTTGGACATTTGTCGTGCAACAATTACTATATAACATAAAATTGATTCAATGAACACAAGTTTCTCTCATTCGGGACCCAACAAGCATTTTAGAAAGGACGGCGTACAGATGGAAGTGTTCCGTGCTCAGGAAAAACTTACAACCTGCATAATCAGCTGTCAGTGAGATAGATCATCTGTAGTAAATATAAAAGTGGAAACTATCAAAACAGCACGGAGCGCATCTCGCGCGAGCGTCGTCGTGAGGAGAGGAGCTACGATGTGAGCCGGACGCCGCGCTCGATGAGCTGCAACGACGAACGGCAGATATGGGATAATAACCTATCACGGAGCGAGGACAGCGCGATGGCCGGACTGCCGTGAGCTCGTCGAGAGCGTCTCTCGCCCGCAACGTCCGCGAACGCCGAGCCATGTCCGGCGACTTCCCGTTCCCGGCGAAGACGGTGAGTCCGGTGAAGTGCAACGAGAAGCCGTGGGACGTGTGGGTGGGGGAGATTGGGTATCGGTCGCCGCGGCGCGAGGAGGAGGCTGCCAAGCCGGAGCGGCGGCGCCGTGGCGGGCTCAGCCGGCTGCGGCACGATGCCATGCCGCTGCACGGGCTGCTGCCGCAGATGGATACCCTTGACGCCGCCGTCTGCCACATGTGCGGCTCCGTCGTCAAGTGCAGCGCTGCCTACCGCCACCTGCTGGAGGCGCACTCCGGCGCCGAGCCTCTGCTACCGCCACCGCCCGCTCCCGCGCCCACCCCCAAGCCGAAGACTGCCCCCAGTCGCAGTAGACACAAAAAGGAGCCGCCACCCCTGCCGCCGCCCGATGTCCTGCCCAAGATGGAGATGTCGCCCATCCCCCCGGCTGCCCCGCCTGAGCTACAGTACTCCGAGGAGGCCGGGGGTTCCGCCGCGCTGGTGGGGGATCTGCAGGTGAGCGTCGAGACCGGGGACCTCCCAGTGGTCAGCATTCAGGACCCGGAGGACCTCCATCTCGGCGAGAACTTCCAACCCGACGACATCCTGGCCATCATGAACTCTGAGGGAATCCAGAGCGCGGATGCCGCAGACTGGAAGAAAATTTACAGGGACATCGGCAACATGCCGGAAATCAACTTTCCTTCGGTGGCCGACCCCATGTCCACCGTGGACCCCTACGCCCCCGTGGATCCCCCGATGTCTGGGTTCGCGGCGCCCGAGCCGGACCCGCCCGCGCTCCGGTTCCCATCGGACGCTTCACCCGCCCGGCCGCCCGTAATCGAGCCCGGTGCCCTCGCCGCTCCGCCGCCGAAGGCGACGACGCCCTCAACGAAGGGCCCCCGAAGGAACAGCAAGCCGAAGTTCAACCTTCGCGAGTATGACCCCAACAAACATTGCGGGGTGGTGACTGGCGAGAATCCGAAGCCGTGCACGCGCTCGCTGACATGCAAGGCGCACGCGCTGTCGCTGCGGCGCGCGGTAGAGGGCCGCGCCAAGCCGTTCGACGCGCTACTGGCGGAGCACCGTGCGGCGCGGGAGGCCGCGCACGCCGCGCCGCCGCCGCTCGCGCCGGTCGACCTGGCCGCGCTCACCGACGTGGCTGACGAGCAGAGGGTGGACGATATTTACGCGAGTCTGCTTGGCGAGGAAGCGCTCGCGGAGGACTCGGTGCTTCCGGACACGTCCGGGATCGCGGCGCTACTGAGCCAGCCGGCGGTCGAGACGGAAGACGAGCGAGAGACAGATGGCGTGTGTTGGTACGCAGCGGTCCCGCGGCCGCTGGCACTGTGCACGTACAACGCGTCGCACG
The DNA here is from genome assembly GCA_018249125.1 of Asbolis capucinus. NCBI lineage: Eukaryota > Metazoa > Arthropoda > Insecta > Lepidoptera > Hesperiidae > Asbolis > Asbolis capucinus. The sequence continues at coordinate 29,418 of DWJZ01000063.1, forward strand.
CGGGCGGCGCGGTGACGCTGGGCAAGCGGTATGCTACAGTGCGCGGGAACGTGAAGTCGTCGCTGGCGCGGCCGTGGACGGCGGGGGCGGGCGGCTGGGCGGGTCGGGGCGGCGCACGGCGGCCGGAGGTGCGGCGGCTGGTGGTGGCGTGCGGCGGGCGCGACGTGCAGCAGACGTTGAGCGAGCTGTTCGGGGCGGAAGCGAGGCTGAACGGGCACGCGCCGCACAAGCCGCGCCTCAAGCCACCGCCGCCCGGGAAGCGCCCCGCCCTGGACCTGGCCTTTTCGCTGGACCCCTTGCTCGCGGACGAGAAGTGTTGAGGTGCCGCCGAACTGTAGTCGGACTGTATATTTATTTTCACGGAGGAGCCCGGGCCTCTCGTGTGAATGTTGAACGTGTTCGGAGTGTGTCCCCGATTCTATCGATGTGTAAATCGGAAGCGAATTAATGTTTGTATTATTTTGTAAATTATTTATAAGATTCTTTTTGTAAAATCGCTCGTCGGCGCGCGGCGAGGCGCCGGCCGGAGCGCGAGGGGTGCCCGCCTGCTCGCCGGTCGTACCTGTCGAGATGACGTAACTCAATGTTGATACTGAAATGAATGCTGAGAAATGGCCGGATTAATGTTTAATGTGATGAAAATTTCCATGTAAAAATATAAATACTGTTAAAATGTAAGTATATCCGTAATAGAGAATCGTCTCCTCGTAAAGATACCTCAGTAACAGAATGACGTTTTCGTAACACGTGAGCTCGTCGAGATATCCTCACCTATTGTGAAAGCGTGATTATGTGGAAACGTGTTTCCCAAAAATGTTTCGATACACCGCGCGTAACAAATGGTCGCGATGCAAGACGTACGCGCCTCTTAGTGCCAAGATTTTTATTTTTTTATGATCGAGACTTCGAAGACAACTACCAGACTCCGATTTAACTGGAAATAGTTTCCCTTAATTTTTTGATCGGTTAGATTGACCACAAGACTGACGAAATTACAGAAAGAATAATAGTTGCTGGCGCCGGCGTGTGTCGATCGTTTGTTGAGCGCGGATATCAATCTTTATATATCCTTTGGATTCTACTGCGCGGTGTAATTTTATTTTTTTAACAAAATAATGGTTTTGACATCCGCAAATGTTGCCCGGACAGTGATGCCCGCGCGCAACTTTTACATCAATCAAACTAGCTTTATGAAATAAAACAATTGATAACTATTTGCATTAAAAAGAATTTAATAAGAGTTTCTGTTTTTATTTCCCACTCAGCTAAATCGGCATTTAATATTATTTACGAAAAAATAAATGGATTTGTTTAGACAAACGTCCATTATGAAGATATGTTATATTTTGATTTTACAATGACATGTTCAGGGGTCATTAATGACCTCAGTTGCTTCGATGATGCACTGATTTCCTTCTGTCTGTGTCCTTCCCGCTGTATGCCTGAGTTCTGTAGGTCTATCATGTGAAGCTGATCGTTTGCTCGTTTGCCTACTGAAGGAGCGAGAGCTTGATAGTTTGAACTTGTCTCTCGAACGGGAATTCCTGGGTTCAAATCCTGTGCACTATTCTGATTTTGAAAGTTCTGTTTTGTGCGTATTAGTAGTTAATTATTGTCACTTTGAGGGAAAACATCAAAGTCAAATCGTTTATTTCATATAGCTATTTTCCATACATTTATGAGTTTAATTTTTCTGGAATCTACCACAATGTCCGAAATGTGGCGTAATAATGAGAGGAAGCGGCGAAAGATACTCTGTCGTTAAAAAATCTGCAGCATTTGCCCCCATAAAGTTAACGGAGGGATTTTAAATCTATCAATTTACGTTTGGCCAGCATGGTAGATTACACCTACACCTCTCACATTACGAGAGAAGCCCCGCGCCGTGACAGAATAGATATGGGCTGCAATGACGTTAATAAAAAATATACACTTTATTTTTTGTTTTAAATATTCCATTAAAAAGATGATCCACTGTCACTATCCTGAGGTGCGGCAACGTCGACTGCCTATCTGTCTTCTTTCCGTGATAACAGTACACGCCTCCACCAAGACTCCGTATAAGACGGCTCGCGGCAAGATCATGACGTGATGTAGTAGCTGGGATGGGTGGTATTAGAACAGTGAAATGAATAAATGTGTTTCATAAATCATTCATTTGAATAGCAATCTAGTCTGTTTCTTTTCAGTGCCAAAGTTTATAACGCTATGTATTATTGAGATTATATTAAAGCACATTATTTATGTACATACTAGGCAGGCAGATGAGCGACTACCGCCGTCCGTGGATATTAGCAGCAGACTGGTGTGTGGAAGAAGAGTTGTCCAGTGGTTTCTGATATGCCATAATAATTTTAACCTATTATCCCACGGAACAATACAGTTTTTTGGGATAAAAAGTATAACCATTTTCCGTACAAAAGCCACAAATATGCTTAATTTTATCTAAATTGGTCCATTGGTTTCGGAGTTGCCATACTAATTTTATCCTGTGGGAACTAAACCATTTCCTGGGATAAAACATATTTTATAACCATTCTCGGGTTTTAAATTACGACTATACCAAGTTTAATCTAAATCTGTTCAGTGGTTTTTGCGCGTAGCTCGAACAGATAATAAATGCAAAAAAAAATTTTTGCGCTCTATAACGATAACAAAGCCTCCCCGTATTAAAATTTTCGAGAAGTACCTACCTACCTAATGCACAGAATTAACCCCTTCACACTTTTATTATTAGTAGTACTGAGTAGTGGGGCTTTAATGGACCGAAGTCAGGTTGTGATCCTCGCCAATCAATAATACGACACATGCCGGCTCTCTTCAAATGTGGGCTAGTATTTTGTGTAGGTCGTTTTAAACAGCCAACACGTAAACACGTTCCACAATGCCGTAATGCGTATTTAAACTATTTATTATAACCAACTAAGTACATATAATGGGTGTAATAGGGCTGAACGTGCATAACTTTGACAATTAGAGTTGCGCGCGAGATTCCAACCCAGTCCCTGCCGTTCTAAAAACATTCAACACATGCGTCTAAAAATAAAAGATTTTTTTTATAAGAATTTATTTAAACTCCCTACATACACATACAAAAAAACATTTTCAACATAATGATGCAAGAACTCAAAACAATATTTCATTTTTGAGGAGCTCACAGATATTTACATCCAAATCTTTTTTACATGATACATAAATATGAATTACATACATATCATTAACATCACAACTCGTCCCACTGCTGGGCTTAGATGTCCACTCGAAGCGAGTAGGATCTAACGACATTAATAATATTATTATGAGAACAAAAAAGAAGCTTATTCCACATAAACACGCTGCAATCGTTTCATCTTGAAACAAATTCTAAGGCTTTGTTTGTATAAACATGTACTAAGGCACTATGTGATAGTGATTATCAAACCAGGTGGAGCCCCAGGGGTACGCGTTGATGAACAAAATAGGGGTTTATAAGTGATTAGTGGGGTGACCATATAAATATATTAGTTTTAAGAGGAACAAAAATGGTTCCCTTTATTTATTAGTTTATATAATGTTCATTCAAAAACTAAATAGAATGAAAAGTCCAAATTAAATTAAATTAAATTACAAATTGCACAGTGATTTGACGGTCGGTATTTCTTTTAATATACAAAATTTCAAACAAATCTTTATTAAAACTTTGACTACCACTCGTCATGTTATGTGACGAGTAGTTTTATTTAGTAAAGTACATTAATGTTAGCAAACACTTATTAACATTATATTTTTAAGCCTGATTGGGCAATGTCTGAGTGGTCAATGAGAAAATGTTTGGGAACCTCTGGCTTGGGTAATACATGCCAAACTATTGATCTACATTTCCTTTGATAAAGTTCTGGTAATGAATGCCCTCTGAGGGCGCCATTGATATTTTTCTCACGAGTCTAATATAAGGCGGTGAAATGCACCTTTTGGAACAAAGCTACAATCGAGATAGGATAAATGATATTATAATACATCATATTCATTTGTTCTTCGTTTTCACTCGGACGCCCTTCGTCTTGGATTTCACTACTCCTTTGAACTGTTTTGATGTCACCGCCTTTTTCCTAGAAATTAAAAATATTTTTTAAAATAAACATATTTCAATAATATAAAATGTATAATCACAGTATTAGGTCAATTAAACCAACAGCGAACGCGGTCAGCAAGCGGATGAGTGACCGCTAGTGATAGAAATGTCTTATGAGCTTCCATGCTTCAGTCATTGTTACAGAATTACCTCTTATTGAGGTTCTTCCTGGAGAGTGGTAAATAAGCGTAAGGGTCGTGCTTCCCCTTCTTCTTGACATCCCCCCTCGCCTTCCTCGTGCTGTAGTCGGCGCCGCCGGACACGACCGACGCCGCCGAGCCCAGCGGTCTGGAATACAAACAAATAACACTATATTATAGTAAAACGAAGGGATATTGTCAGCTCCAGCCGTTGGCGAGCGTCTAAAGTCGAGTGTACAATTATCAATGTACACGCGTGAAATTCGACGTTTTTCAACACTTTTGCAAAAACTTATAAAGCATTGTCGCCTTCTCAAGACGGCCGTTTTTATATTAAAACACAAAAATACAAGTTAATTATCAGTTGCTTTAGTGATGAGAAACACCCCGAGGAAACTTGCACTCCTGAGAGTTTGCCATAAGGTGTCGATGGTGTGAGTAGTCTACCAATTCACATTTGGCCAGTGGTCTACGGCCTGTATCACTCACATACCTGTGTATCCCCTTCCCACCAGCGCGGTACCCTCCGAGTGTAGCAGTGGAAGCCTTGCTCTTCCCGCTGCGGCCACTGAGCGCACTGCGGCCGCTACGGATGCTTAGGATGTCGTCGTACTTGCGCTTCGAGCCACTCTTCACCAACTTCGAACACTTCGCTCCTGATTCATCATCTGGGAAATAAGTAGCCCTATTATAATAACATGTAATTTTTTCTCATCCGTAGAAATCTACAGTACAGTAACATCGTCGAGCCCAGTTGCCCCTGGCTGTGAAGAGATTAGGTATTTTATGTATTTTAAATGACACATGAATGTCTGTTCTTGGGTATTAGTTATGATGTGTATGTGTTTTAATCATTTCACGTGCAACGGAGAGATCCCTAGTGCCAGGGTGCAAGTGATTATGTTTTATTTTTTATTTCCTATTTAATTCAACAACGAAGAATTTCCATACAAACTTACGTGCCCTAGTATTTATATGCGATAAAAATTTGCCCACGTACTGCACAAATTGTAGTTTATCTCTGTACCAACGTTCATCACAATCCATTCAGTAATTTAGCCGTCCAAGCATGACCGACGGAGTCACGGTAATTATAATATTCTAATGATTATGTTACCAGTATCATCAGTATCGGAGTCAACGTCTCCGCTGGGCCGGGGCTCCTCCTCGTCTTCCAGGAAGGCATCGTCAGAAATAATGAGTCTTCCATCTGGAGCTGTCTTGAATCCACCGTCCTTCTTCCTCGGTTTCTCATCGATAACCTTCTTCTTATTTGGATCAGTCGCTGGAGAATTGGGAAATATAAGTTTTAACAGAAATTAAATACTCTTTAATCTAAAAAACTAAGCCAATTCTTTTGAATAAACTGTGTTTATAACAAAAATTTTCATGACAGACCCAACCAGAGCCAATAAAGACACTAATGGACAGTGACAGCGTAGGGACAGTTAGAAGATGGACAAGAAATAGAAGAGAAGCCGACTCTCCATTATTTTAGTGTTATGCGAAGCTCTTTTTTTATGGATTCGGCTACCGTAGTGATTGGGTCTCAGCTTCTGTTTATTTATTTAAAAAAATATATTTCATTCACCGAAATCCAGGTCATACAAAGGGCGAGCATAATGCGTACTGGCATTCTCTTCCAGCTAACCCCATGTTAGAGAGAGAAAATGCAAGCTAGGCATACACATACAGACAAAAACCAAGAAGTAACCAACTTCATTACAGACTTATTATACAAGCCTTTCATCCTTAGACCTATCGCAACTCTCATTTACAATCACGCTATACTCAGTGCAACTTGGATCCGGAATAAATGTAAACAAACAATAAGAAATGTTTTGTAGGGCTTCCACGCCTTCCAGCAACTTACATTAATGAGGCATTCTCCACTAAACTACTAATCATATTATTGAATATTAGTTGTCAATATGTAGTATATTAGTCAAAGAACAATTACAAACTATAAATAAATATAATCACACCAGTCACACAAACAATTTACATCACACACAATGTCATTCACAAATTCATAATCTGACATTCTTAATTTCACGAAGGAGTTAGTTTTCAACCTATTGAAGTATTTGGTTTTATATTTTTATAATTTATTGATTTTCGTTAACACATTTTATGCATTTCTCCTGAAGCAAATAGCATGATTTACAAGTTTTCAAAAATGGTACGAAAAGAGTTAACTGATAAAACATCCAAAAGTTTGATTCTCCTGTTTGTCACAGGTTGCTAGGCAACGGTTTGTTATTAAACATTCCAGGTCGAATTTGCACCCAGTATAGTAATATATGGTTTTAACAGAACACTTGTAGTCCAACCAAACATGCTGCTATCACGATTTATTAAATAAGTACCTGTGATCTTCCGAGACGAGGACATATCAGCAAGGTCCACAATAGACTCCGGGTCATCCTGGATCCAGGCCCGACTCTTGCCCTTCTTCGCCTTCATCCGAGGCCGCTCCTCCTCCAGATACTCCATCTCTGAGTCAGAATCCCGAAGAATGTCTTCAAGAGTCTTGGATGTGCCTTTCACGGAGAACTCTGTCTCTGAGTCAGAATCTTTGTCCCTGAGAATGACATTGAATAAATATTTTTTAATCCAAATATAATAAGCTACTCATACTTAACCTATACCAATTAACATCGTATATTAGGCGCGTTAGGTTTTCTTTGAGACAGGAAAAATAATAAGTTTGACGATGCTGTCACAAATCTCTCACTGGGTAAATTGGGAAGTCCTTGCAATTCCCTCGTAACATTCTTAGGAAAGAGGGGGGCTGAAAATCAGCGCTGCTAGGGACCACCGCCTCTTGTCAGCTTTAGTTGGTCCCTGACCCTATTGCCTACTTAAACATTACAGTTGTCTAATTTGTATGTGTAATGTTGGCAATAAACGTTTTATATTATTACAATGACAACCTAATTTTCAATGCAAAAAAAAAACAAAAAGTGTGGAATTCGTGGTAGCAAGTGTATAGATTGTACATAAAACCATAAAATTAGATAATGAGACATTAATTACAGAAAGATAGACATGTTTTTTAAAAACGCATTTAAACAATTAAACTTCCACCCCACTCCCCGCACCCCCTGAAACACCGTTTCTTCATCATCATTCTTCAATACCATTAATAAAACTTACCTCTGACTCTCCTTCTGCCTCTTCTTCCTATTATCCATCTTGCGGATGTTCCTCAGCCTCCTAATCATGACCTCATCCTCGGCCGGTATCAGCTTCTCTACCGTCGCCGCTCCGTACTTCCTAGTCATGCGGCTTAGGAAGTAGCCAATCTCCAGGCGGGAGTGCCGTTTACAATCCTCAGACATAGAGGAGAGAGTCTTGAAGATTAATGCTAGACTACCGGAGAGGACTTCTGTTGGCAGCACCTTTGTATAGACCTGTATAAAAAAATGTTTAATTAATAATAATTGAATGTACCCTATATAAAGGAAATCACGAAATGGATTTAATTTAAAAGATTCGGCGATTCTGAAACTGGTTCCACTAGACCTCCGAGGGCTTACGGAAGACTCGCCTTGGGGTTGATGTAAAATCCGGGTCCACAAACAAAAATAATAGTTTAGGCACATACCAAAACAGTAAAAAATAAAAAATTCTAATTATTCTGTGATTTTTTAAAAAACTGTATTTCAGTGAAAAGTAGAAAGCAGTGCAGCACTTTAAAAAAATAAGAAGTTTTAAATTTCAAATGCATTAGCTACATTTTAATTTATTTTTGGTAAGTCTTGTTAACATGGTAGTCGGCTGGGTCCACCGAATGTAGTAAAAAAACGAAAGTTATCTATGATAAAAAAATGGTGTCGAGATAATGACTTAATACAGTGACCTTGAGGAAACTCATCGCCGCCGCGACTATCTCCCGGTTGCCCTTCATCATCTCAGCGGCGACTGTCTCGAGCAGCCGCTGCACCGTGTCCAGCGCCATGTCCTCGGCCAGGTTGAAGAGCGCGGAGGCCACGGCCCGCAGCGCGGCGCTGGCTACGCGCGGCACCGGCGCCGACAGACCCGACAGCAGCATGTCGATGAACGACTGCATTCCTGACATAAAAAATATTGTTTAAAACAAAAAATCACCGAAAAAATTCTTCACAAAATACAAAAAGTCATTGTCAATTGGCTTGTTGATCAATTGCAGTAATTTCCAAAGTGGCCGGGTGACACGACGTGGTCTACGTTAAGATTGAACATAAATTTTAGCGGAATGTAATTTTAAATAATCCAAGAAATAAAAATAGTTAATTTGCTTGCTTCAGCAATAAACTGCTTCTCTTGTCTGTTTCAAAAGAAGAGCTATTGACCCCGCAGTCTGTTGTGACTATAATAATAATGTTGTTATTAGTGGGCAGTGCTGTCCATCCTTTCGTCGTCGACTATCCACCAGTACGAACATTGCGTCTTCCTTCCTCATAGATGCGAAGGACTGGAATAAGTTGCCCGCTTCTGTGCTTCCGTTCGATTACAATGTGCCTTCAAGTTAAGAGTCAATAGGCTTTTGCTAAATTAGTGCACTGTGCCATTAAAAACCGCTTCGCTGCTTATCATAAGGCAAGATCTCGGTCAAGCACTAATTTATAGAAGGAAAAAAAAAAGTGGTGACACCATCAGGAGACCCGTCGGCTCGTTTGCTTGGTTATCACATTAAACAAAGTTAGTTCATGCGATTTTTAATAAGTGAGATCAAGTATGTCCACTGACCTCCGTCCTGTGTCTTTAAGACGCTGCCGACGGTGTTGATGAGAGTGAAGGCGCACTGGCGACACCTGGAGTTGATGTCTTTGGTGCAGACCACAGCCTCCGCCACCGCGCTCCTCAGCAGCTTGCTCTCGGCGGTCAGGTTGCTCGTCGACCTGATTAGATGCTCTATACACCTGGAGGAGAGATCTGCGTCAGTCATTCTCAAAGTGTGGACTACTTTGGCAGGGTAAGATACATATATGTATTACTGCAGAGCTGATAAATTTAAAAAAATACACACCGGAGTCTAGCTGCCTTACTGCTGTCAGCAACCTTGCTCAGGGAGTTCATCAATAACTTCTTGATCTTCCTATGATTATCCTTCAAGAACTGCTTACAACTGGCCGTGTCGCTCTTAAATATCTCCTCCAGGATCCTGTATGCCTTCTTATGCTCCATCTCCAGCAGCCGCGCCTTGTCTTTATACCTCAACCCCTTGCTTTCACTATCTTCAGTTTCCATTTCTGCATTCTCCTTTTTCTTAGCCTTCTTAAACTTTCTAGGATCTTCTAGAACTGTCTCGCAGAGTGGGAATACCCACTTGTCGAAGAGGTTGGTGATCTGGTCACTGTTCTGGTAGAGCACAAGCAGTCTGATGACATCGAGGATAGATTCTCTCTGGAAATGGTTCTCCTTAGACGCCTCAAGCTGCTGGAGAGCGTTGGTGAAGAGTTCTTCTCGTAATGACTGATCACTTATTGTCAGATATACCTGTTAAACAATGCTCAATTATGACAAACACTAGAAGGAAATACTATTTTTTTTTTAATCCGTATTGATATAACTTGGTAATTAATTCGAATATTGTGTAACACATTATATTTTACTCGTAGTAGTAATAGTTTTAAAAGTGTATGAAATTAAGAACATAAGATTAATAGGTTCACTCGGGGCCAAGATAGGGTTTAAATGATTATAATTTTTTTTACAAGTGATTTATAAGTGATTGTTACATATCTATTCTATGTTTATTTATTGTATATGTGGGTGTAAGAGTATTACAAGTTATTGTAATCAATGCCATACCTGTATAGTCTCCAATGCAGCCAACCTCTGCCCAGCCGCACTACTACCTTCAACCGGAGACATGTATATATTCAACAATATCGGAAGGTAGTTTTTGGCGAACCTGCTCAATTCTTTTCGGTCCTCCTCATCCTCCATCGAGCAAGAGATCAGTTTCCTCAGGGCTTGCATTACCGACAATCTAAATTCTGGGTTATCCTTCAACACATTACCCAGAACACGGGCCAAAGCTTTAAAATTCTCTTTGATATCTTTCGGATTATTGCAGAAGCTAGGTAGTAGGGCCCAAAACTGATTACACAGTAGTTCATATGTATGAGATCCAGGGGTGTCCTTCTCTTGAGCGAGCTCTCTGGACTTCTTCCTACAAAAGGTAGCCATCTCCAGTATTTCTGTAGAGAAGAACTTCAAGTTAGAATTGGTGATCTTCTCCCTCAGCACGGGTAGTAGCCAGCTGCGGTCCAGGTTGATGCTGGAGCCGTCTCGGAGTGGTACGATCTGGAGGACGAACTCTGGTCCCAGGGCTCTGACAGCGCAGCCGGTGGCATACTCCACCTCCTTCTCGTTGAAGAAGTTGTGGCTCTCGCGGCGCTCTATCATCTTTCTCAATAAAGGACCTAGTGCATACGTTACTTTATCGTTCCCTATCTGTAACAAGGTTTAAAGACAGTATATTTTATACAAGAATACTTGGACAGAATACACATTCCCAGCTGGTTTCAGTCAAGTATGTTCTTAGTACTTTTGTAACAAAATTTGTATTGTTATTTTATGTATTTTTGAAAAGATGTGCTGAAGAGCTTCTTTCCCCATCTCTTCTTTATTATTTCATCTTTCCAAAAGGATAGATTTCAAAAAATTCACGTTCGAAAGTGTATTGTATATAGCTACATGAAATAAATAATTTGACTTTGTATAGCACTATGTTGTTTTCGCAAATCGTTCCCACAGACGAATACATGTAGCCCATGCACATAGCACAACATTGCTGTAATAAAAGATGCTTCACATTGAAATAACAGCATAATGTAATACGTTACCTCAAAACACACCGCCAGGGTCAGTATGACATGCTTGATAGCCTGGTTGAAGGGGTTGTCGAGGCCGGTGCCTATCGTCTTTAAGATGTTGTCCAGGTGCAGCTTGTGCTTGCTGAGACTCTCCTCTGACTCTATTGCTGGCTTCACACAGTCTAGGAGAATGGCCTGGGATACACAATAGCATATGCAAGCTTATAAGCTTTTTATTTCATTCATATTTGGAACTTTATTTTCATATAAGAACCCTAGTAATTTCGGTTACTATAATTATATCAGAAAGAATCCTAGTAATTTCAGTGACCACAATTACACCAAAAAGATTCCTAGTAATTTCAGTGACCACAATTACATCCAAAGGAACCCTAGTAATTTCAGTGACCACAATGACATCAAAAATAATAGAATCCTAGTAATCTTAATGACTTACTTACATCTAATCGAAACTTAGTAATTTGAATGAGTTAACACACCTTCAGGGCGTTAGTGGCGGCGGCGTTAACGTCACCAGCGTCCGAGAGCCACAGCTCCGAGACACAGATGTTGACGAATGAGGGGAGGTTGGGGATGCACAGGTTCAAATCCAACCTGATAAACAACCAGAGGTGGGTTAAAACATTTTCAAGGCAGCCTATAGCTGTTGTTTTGGCGTCCATATATAAAGTTTGGACAGAGGTAATTACTGGTTGGGGGACAAACTGACTTTTTTAATCAATGGTATTGATGTTTGAGTGAGGAAAGCGACAATAGAGATGTTATACATAAAAACAGTGCCATCAACTTGACTTCAATATACAGTTTATGGGAACAATATTTATTTATTTATTATTTGTTGACATTCAAACACACATTGGATTTAGATACATATAATAATTTACACTACATAATATATGATCATTAAATCTATTAATAAAATTTTGGAGGGAAACCCAAGTCCAGCAGTGGGACAGTTAGGGGTTTTAATGATGAATATTGATCCACATAAATGATTTTGTTAGTGTTACCCAGCTAGACAGCCATATCCCTGTTGTAGCACAGCAGCCCATGCCAGGACCTGTCCGCTGTCATTGGCTGGAGGCCTGGCAGCCATCAAGGCCCTGGTCAATTGGGCCGCAAGCCCTGCAGTTAGGTTACAACAATCCCGCGGAGCGGACAGCAGCGCGTGCATGGTGTGCAGACAACATGTTTTGATGTACACATTATTGTGAGTCATTAGAGATAAAATTGCTTCCGATATTGTCTGAAAGATAAAACTTTGTTAATATCTTTATTATACAAAACTTCTATAATACTGCTTTTGCAAGGTTCTAAGTGCCAGAAATAGTTCTAGTATACAGCTGATGCAGAATAACTTATTTTGTTATTACCTTAATATATTCCTTGCTGAAGACAGGCAGTACATCACGGAGCATGGTCAAAGTGTGCAGGACTGGCCTGTGGCCTGATAGTAAGGCTTCTGGTGTGATCTGCGATAGACAGAACTCTGCGACCCTATTACAGGCCGGATGGACCTTTGGTGGCTGCAAATATCAATATCCAATAGGAATGATCACCACACAGATATTTCTTAACTTTGATATAACCTCAAATATTTCATTTTTTTACAGTGCATTAGAGCTCTGTTGAAAACCTGTTTCTTTTTACTTACTGTTTTCTTCTATATATAAAACACTAATAACTTAGGCAGTATTTTGTCATAAAGTGCAAAGTATAAGCACACATACATACAATTTTAAACAACTAAATTTACCTTAGTCTTCTGGTCTTCAGATGGTATCATGAAGCAACTTCCACGTAGGATTGCCATCACAGCATGTTGTGCTGCCTTACGAACCTTGAAACAATTAGGTAGAACTTTTAAGAAAAGTATTTCTTAGTTTCCTCATTATATTGCTTGTTAAGATCTTATGTAGGTAAGGTATAATTGTTACAAATTGTTTTTCTGAAAAACAATATTATATTGAAAAACATCACCACAAATACAAATAAATCAGTTAGCCTTACCTTTGGCTTTGAATGTAAAGAAAAAGCGAGCACAGAGTCAAATACTTTCATAGTAGAGGAATCAACCCACAATGCATACTCTTGTGCTCTCAGCAGCACAGAGAGACACCCGATCAGACTCCTGAGTAGAGTCCCATTCTCAGTCTGAGCATTCTTCTCCAGTATATCCATGAAGATGGTTGCAGAGTCAGAGAACTGCTTCCTTAATACTGCCTGGGGGACCGACTTGATCCCCATTGAGAGTAGTGACAGTGTTGCTAGCAAATTGTCCTCTCCTTCAGATGATTTCAATGTTTCCAACTAAAAAAATTGGTAGTAAGAACTAAAGTCAACAATGACATATTACAAGACTAATATATACTTGTCTGTGTATCTATATATTCTACTAGCAAAAACTTTAGTCAAAGCGTGGAGTTAAGAGAATGCACTGACTGATTCCAATTTATGCCATATAATAAATCAAAGCTATGTTTGACATTTTGCTCATGGTATCTAACATAATATTGAATGTTGAAATGTTACATCAGAAGAATTTTGGCTTAGATATAAGAGCTACAGGCAGTTCAAATAATTTTGTTGAGTATAAAAATAATTTGAGTAAACCTTACATTCCAAGTCCTAAATTAAAAAGATAGTGCATTTTATACACACCAATGCAGCAAAATATTCAGTGCTGGATTCTTTTCCACCTTGCTCTTTAATGACTTCCGTGACAGCAGCGAGTACAGCAAGCATTTCTTTATGTAACACATTGTTTGAATCAAATCTGCTGAGTAACCTGCGATAAGTTACACCATATTTAGATGAGTAATAAACAATCAACATAATTCATTTAGTGAGATGAGCTGAGCAGTGAGCTATGAAGACATTTTACTTTGAAAATTAATATGACATTAATTTAATTTTTATCATTTGTCATAATAACTATAATAATCTGTATTTTGTAAAAATTTCAAGTATTATGGTGAGTGAAACGAAAAAACCTTGTTAAAAATAAAGAAGAACCAACTTATAAACTTTGAGTGGGGACCCCAACACAGAAATGATTTATGAATATGTTACACACAACCTTAGACAAGCTCAATAATTGTATATTTGAATCAGTACAGCAACTCGTTAATATTAAAATTAAATATTTTATGCTATGTTCCATCAATACAGACTAACATACAGGGCATAACATGTTTATACTGAACTGACTGAATTGAATGAAAAACATATAGTGGCCCCCTAATACGCAAATAAAATACACAATCCATTATAAGTTGAGTTCAAAATTAGAATATTTTGCTATATTATACCCACTTGCTAAAACTAACATTAGAACATTGACTCCAGTCTGATGCAAATGTCTGAAATGTTCTGAATGTCCCAGATCTTGTGGTGCCAGAGTACTCAGTATCAGACTCCCCTCCCGACCTCATGGACATACTTTCAAAGTCCTTTGCTATACTCATTTCATTCTCTGGGATCTTGGGTTTACTGGAGGTGTGGCTGTATGTCATAATTGCGTCATGTTTCTGTACAGCTTGTTGTGTTAGACCAGAGTTACCTGTGTGAAAAGCAGATTTATTTAAAAATATTTGTATTTCGCAAAAACATTTTCGCATGTGCGTGTAATGCAGAGTTATGCTTTGCTCTAAAATATGTATTAATTGAACATAAACCACTTGTGTTCCGACAAAACATTTTATATTGAATTATCTATTTCTTCATGGAACTCTTATTAGGTTGGACATGACAAGGTTAAAAGCACGAGCAAAATCTGCGATTGCAGACAATATGCCTCTAATTCGTATTGCAGGTTTAGTGGCCAATGTTACAGAAATCGTTTCAAAATGTGCAGCAATATAAATTAAGCTAAAATGCGTAATTGAAGAACATACCAAGATTTTCTTGAAAAAACCGGGACTTCGCCCTCTCCCTGTACTTTTGAATTTTCGGATTGGAATTCGAAGATTGTCCTTTTTGCCATCTTTTACCTTTTGTCTTCCCCTTTATCTTTGAGCGGAATTTACCCATGTTTTTAATTCATAACACCTCTAAAACTTTTGAAAACAGTTAACCACGTGTGGTATTTTGCACGAACTTTAATTTCTTTTCTGACAATAATTGACAATGTTGACATTTGAAAGTGTCAGCTGACATTGACAAAATAAACGATTTACCATAGACAACATTGACATGCCATTTTAATTTGATAACATAGATTATAAATTAATAATAAAAAGGAAAATCTATCTTTTCGTACATATGCTCACATTTTTATTTATATTTCTAGTGATATCACGACTATTAAGTCTAAAGAGTCGTGACTAAACTAAAATAAATAATACTAAGCGTTTCGTGAATAATGAAAATTGAAAAAGTATAATATCACAAAAAAAAATCTTTATCAGTGGTACCCTGGTGAACCTAAATTGAAATGTCAATTTAGATTTCCGCACTATTTTTCTTCATTCACCTCGCATTCTTGTTTCATTGACGTTACTTTTGTTTGTAAATAATAACAGCTAGAAATAGTTTGCGATGTGATATTACACGCGTTGCTTCGTATTGCACATTACGTAAACTTGTCAGTATTGGTTCGGTCGCTAATTGAAGTATATTACAACAATTATAACCTATTCCATTTGTTAGTTCAGTGTATATAAGAAATGTAAGTGAAAATGCCACCGTTTAGAAGAAAGAAGGCTTCGAAGTCTTTTCCAGTCAAAGTGTGCACTTTAGATGCGGAGCTAGAATTCAACCTTGAGGTAAATGGAAGTGTTACAGTGGTTTTAAATAATATCACACACTTGTACAATGGCCGTGAGTCATGTTGACCTCAGGTCACTCGTGTAAATTATTGCAAGAATTTCTTTTATTATCCGTTAATTAGTTAATTCTGTTTCATGAAAGCATGAATAACTTACTGAGTACTAAGTCACTTCCTGTAAAGAATTTAACAGCAGTACACACCTGCAATAAACAAATGTGAATTCTTTACCCCTTTAACATTAAAGTACAATCATACAAAGACAAAATTTTGAGTTTTAGAATCACTGGAGAACAAATGAACCATTTCTAGTATTTAATTTTGTTTAACTTTATTGCATCCCATATTAAATATATACTACATATTACAATAATTATAAGTATTGCAATATGGAGGGTATTACAATTAATATTATTATACAAATAAATATGCAAAGTGGAAGTGTAGGGCACTTGTATTGAAAAATTGTATTAATTTCATAACTGGGAGCTACAAGTTATCTTTTGTACCAATAAGATTAGCAGCAACAGCCTGTTTCATTATTGATAGCCTATTTCATAAATCACACTACTTATGTAATTAGATATATTTCGTTTGGTATCTATTTCTTTCTGGTTTAAATTACCAATATAAGAAATAATGTAACTTCCACCAGACTATATTGTCACTATTTGTGTAAACAAAGAGGGTCATTCAACTGCTATCAAGGGAAGCTTACTTTTAGATAGGCCAGTCCATTGTTGACCAACAGTTAAGTTCCTGCGCATGTATACACAGGACTAGTAAAAATGTCTTTATTATACATAGGCATAGATCTACATTATGTGCTTATCTAATTGTATTCTCAGTGCAACTTGGATGTGGAATAAACATAATAGTTGTTTTGTAAGGTCACCAATTGATATAAATGTGTTTTGTTCCACCAAACAAGTCATTATTATATAGAAAGTTAGTTAATATACAGTGTAAGAAAGTATAAAGGGTTAATAAACCTAATAGTACAAGGAAATTAGGAACTAATAAATATTTAAAAGTTTCATTCTCATCTTTATCTGAGTAACAGGTATTTGATAAACACCACATCATATTTGCATGAAGTACAGATATAGAGTGTAAACTCATCATAACATTATCCATTATAATAATAAACTCCCTGAAAAGTAGAAGGGAGTATAACTTAGTTTATGTTAAAACACAAATAATTTTCACTCTATATAATAATGACTTTCTATAACAATAAGAATGCTCAGTCCCTGGGGTTTCGTTACAAAGAGTATCTACATTTCCACAGCCTACTCTCCCGTGTACTCTTTTACTGAAAAAAAATGACTACTTAAATTGGGCTACTTATGGACTGTGCAGTGTTTCTCATTGTAGTGTATTAGTAGTTTAATTGTTAACATTAAGTACCAGTAACTACAACTTCTGCTTATCTTTACTTATCGACTTTGCAGCTTATGCTACATTACAGTACAAAATCATGTGCAATACATACTTGTGATGATAAATTTTATAGTGCAATTCAAGGGCTAACTTATTTGATGTAAAAAATATCTTTGGACAACTCACCCACGGCCATCTGAACCCAAACTAAGTGTTAGCTTATACTATGGTGATCAGATAACTGATAAACATACATATGTATATGCTTTTAAATACATAATAATATATATTTCAGGACAACTCACACACGGCAATCTGACCCCAAACTAAGTGTTAGCTTGTACTATGTTGAATAGACAACTGATAAACATACATATATATTTTTAAATACATATATATATATAGATATTTTTACACACAGAACAAACGTTTCTGCTCATCATAGAAAATTTTGACCTCTGTCTATTGCACATAGTTGATAAACGTGTAGGCAAGCCATGTTAGGAAATAGCTACTGTTGTCCATGGATATCAGTATTCTCCACCATATTGCCATACAAAGCAGCCAGCAGACTCCCATTATTACTTCTGGCAGTGAAATGACAAATGGCTTGATTTATTGGTTTCTTTTCCAAAATTAGGCACCTAATGCATTTTTATTTCAAGTGTTTATAACCAAGCGGGTTGAATACGAGTACAATAAAGACAGCTGCTATTGTTAGATTGCTGCATATGAAATTCCAATACTTTTGGATTACACTTGGATTGGCCGACTCCCCCAATCCGCATTGGAGCAGCATGTAGGTTCTTCTGGGTTTGAGAAGAGATATGCACTAAACAGTGGGAATTTTAGAGGATGATGTGCTACAAACTCCTTTATATGATCTTTTGTTTTACAGTGGCGCGCTACGGGTCGTGATCTGTTTGACCTGGTGTGCAGGACGATCGGACTGCGAGAAACATGGTTCTTCGGGCTGCAATTTGAAGATACCAAGCATTTCATAAGTTGGCTCAAGCTCGATAAAAGAGGTGTTTCATTTATTTTGTGGTTACAATACATTTTGTATAAAATAGTAAGTAGTATTCTAACATGGGACTATTGTCGCTTTCGTATTATAAAAAGTAAAGAATTGTATGTTTGTAATGACTAAATTCAAAACTACTGCATCAACATCCATAATTCTTGCACCATTGTTTACAATGCTTCAGAGATAACCCGAGTGACATAAGTTATATTGACGACAAGGGACAGGGCTGTAGTGTTCTGTGGACGGGGCACTGAAGTGTGGGAGTCGGCGTGCACATTTAATAGGTAGCTGCGTGGCTCATATGCGTTCGGCTCCCACAGCAGTTGAAAAATTCTTTTTACACCAACAAGAAGCCTTCTGGTTTCCTGGCTACGGGTTACTATTTGATTATATTAAGTATAACTCCAACATTTGTACGATCCTGTAGTCTTGTTAGTGGCAGCCGCGTAGCTCTTTAGGTGATGCAGATGAACATTTCTCGGATTGTAGATTTTGATATCCTCTATGACACAAGAAATGAAGTGAGGGGTAGACATAATAATATTTTATCAATTTTCTTCACAGTTCAGGACCAATGCGTGTCCCAGATGCCTGGCACCCCTTTCATGCTGCTCTGTAAGCTGTACCCTGAGGATGTGGCCGAGGAGCTGATCCAGGAGGTGACACAGCACCTGCTCTTCCTGCAAGTAAAGCAGGCCATCCTCAGTATGGACATCTACTGCCCGCCTGAGGCATCTGTGCTTCTAGCCAGTTATGCAGTCCAGGCTAAGGTTAGTTGAACTATCATTATATTTTGTTATTCATAACGATAATCATTGTAAATGCAAAAATTCATAATATGACTTTTTGTTAGCACTTTTTGTTTGTTGTATATTGTTACGGCAGAGGGTTGGGGATAGGAAAGGAATAAGGCCGGTTTTCAAATTTCTTTTATTCTGCTCACACTTTTGTTTTCCTATACTTTCCAGAATTATCTAGAAGTTCTGTTTTTAAATTTCTTCTATTCTGCTCACACATTTTCTGTCCTGTGTTTTC
>DWJZ01000064.1:0-48533 GCA_018249125.1 Asbolis capucinus
ACTTTCTGTGTTAAGATTGACATGGACAATTGGACAATAACCCAAGAATAAACATTTATCTGTTACATAAAAGACTAACTCTGCCGGAAATCGTACATTTGCTTCGCAGGCAGGCTACAGAGCCTTCATTCACTTAATGAACAACAACAATAGTTTGAATTTCGAAATCTATCTTACTATAACATAGTTTATGAAACGTACATAAAAAGCACACCCCATTAAGCAGCACACTACAAATAAGATACATCTCATCAAAGGAAGAAGCCAGCTCACAGGAGCTGATACAATGTGAAACGTTGGGTAATATGTCCGATGACAATGGTGCGAACGCGGCACAAAGCGCTGTATTGTGAACCCGTACAATACACCTTGCATACACAAACATAACCAATTTATTTCGGTATTCAACAAAAAATGCCAAGCAATTACCGCCCTTACACACTCTTGGCACAAGGTGTTAGGCAGTTGCGTGCAAGACCCATTGTGAAAAATATAATACGATATTGAGTGTCAATAAGTGATACCTACTGTGTATAGTTTTATTATGCGCAAACTCAACTTTAAAAAATATGTGTTATTGTTTGCTTCAACCCATTGAGGCCCACTACTGTGCACGGGTCTCTCCATAATATTTCTACATACTGAGAAGGCATAAAAGTTTATGTACTTCATTTTTAACAAAATCGAACTAAGTGCGAATAGAAACCGCCAGTAGCGATAAGTTAGCCAGGGCTTCTATGGGCGGTGAACATGTCAATCTCCTTCGGATTGAGATATTTTTCTTACTCGCTTACTGAACTACGAGCTTCCAAAAAGGGGAACATAAAATTCTCATTTTCAATTTAATTGAAATGTACATCATAAAATTGTAAACTGACTCGAGAAAAAATCCCTACAATATCCAAGAACCTCTAATTGAGTTATACAGTAATCCTTACTTTACTAACACAAGGACATAACTACTTACGTCCATATCTTGCATACTTCAAAGCGGCCATAAAGCGTCATTGGGAAGGTCTCACTTCAATAGAAGAGGCGAATACAAAAGACGAAAGAGGGCTAGGTAATGGCAGACACAATGGAATACTGTTTGGACTAGCGACCGCCCTCCGCACAATAGAGGACCGCGAAACTTATTTTATTCCTCAACACTTATTTATTCTCTGTGCTCGGGAGGTACCTTCTTTCAGGTTTTCCATGAGAATGGCTCTAATTATACTTTTGCTACATTGTCCGACAGCTGTATTGGTACGGTTCAAAGTGATAATAAAATACGGTTGGATGAAAGTAATTTTTAATAATGGTTAATTCACATTTTCAATTTAGCCCTTAGGACCTCCATGTATCTCGCTGCATGTAAGATTTTACAAAAGAAATTTGTAACTCTCGACTATATACTAACAGGTTGCGGCGCGGACATGTTAAGAGACCTCTGGTGGTGCCACCCGCTCGCACTTGTACTCCTCAGTACGCACCAAAAGCTCATAAAGGCTCTCATTGTTCAGGAGCCAGAGGTAAACATATTTCAGATGTCTATAAACTGACGAGCTAATCTGATGATGGCACTGGCAGGGAGCCATAGGAGAAGCATTAAACGAATCGGCATCGAATTTCGGCACCTTTGATTTGTCTTGAACGAGTACTTCGGTTCGGCTATATGGTTATCAGGATCTGATGATGGAGCTGGAATCTTCCAGCTATCTAGCCATAGTAACTTAGTAATTAAAGTATACTAACCCCTTGAGTTTGGACTCATTTGATTCGTCTTGTCGAGTACGTTGGTGCAAGATGGTTATCAGGATCTAATGATAGTTATGCCTCAGGGTTTCTTTAAAAAAAGTTTAGATATCCCATCAAAAACATAAAGGTAAAATGAGAGCCACTTCCATAGTTGATAATGCTTCGACCTCGACTTCACCGATCAAAAGAAGCGTAATCTTCGAATATATGGGTTAAACATTCTGTGTTAATTTGGGATATTGCGGCTGCGGCTTGCGGCTGCTGCTTGCGGCTGAGATTTGTTGTTGCGTCTTGTGGCTGCGGATTGCAGCTGCGGATTGCAGCTGCGGAATGCGGCTGCAGCTTATGGCTTTTCACTGTGGCTATCGGCTGCGGCGGGCGGATGCGTCTAATAGCTGCGGCTAGCGGCTGGGGTTGGCGGCTGCGGCTTGCGACTACGATTTGGTATTACGGCAGTGTTCCAAATATATCTTGTATCTTGTCAATTACCATTTAGGTATATCAAACTAGCCGTGCCCGACGCGCGCTGCTACGCATAAGCTCATCAACCGTGTGCCCAATCGATATAATTTTGATACCAAAACCTTTTCCAGAGAATTTTGAACAAAGTTGCTATAAACATCGGTGCTCTATTTCCTACTATTTCGGAGTCTATAAAGGACAAACAAACCCACAAACATTCATTTTTATATATAAAGTTTGAGAAAAAACACATTTGTCCACATTTACCGTACTACAAAACAATATTTATACAATATTTAAACAGAAGGATGCATGCAAGAGTGATACAGACATATTATTTTCAAATTGAAAATATATGCACTATTTGTATAAATAACACTCAATCGCGCACCCAATGCGACACATAAAAAGCATTTCTTTACGAACTTACGTACTTCTTTATACTCCATATTTATTAGAGACTCTATACTTCTAAAGACTCCATACATATAAAGACTCAATACTCCTTAATACTCAATACGTGTCAGTTGGCTTACTATGTATGTATGTAAAAACCAGGCGCCAATACTTTTTGGCTAATACTTAGTCTTAAAACCTGCTGGCGTAAATATGGCTAACCTTTTATTTTTTTATAAGCTGTGTGTTAGTTTTTTTAAGTTGAATTAAGTATAATACAATTATGTGTATATATTATATGTATGTGGCTTTTAGTGCGCCTTGGTAATGGCTGTTAGCACCAAAAGTGTATATATATAAATAAATAAATCACAAGATAACTGCCTTGTCTTTGCTTTGATGAAGCGAGAACGCATTAGACGGTTTTTAAAGCTTTATTTGTATTCATAATCGACTAGCTGTACCCAGCGCGTGTTTTGCCACGTAACTCATCAACTACGTGTCCGACCGATATCATTTTATTGTTTAAGAATTTTATTTACCTCAAAAAGATATACAAAAAATCACTTACTGAGGCACATTCAAATTAACTACAATTTATTGGTAAACAGGAAATTTAGATATTAATTTGTACAAAATTCTTGGAAATTTAAGCACTGGATATGGCACTAGTGACATTAGTTTCTGTGTAATTTATAAAAGCGTTTTATTTAGAATGAACTGAGTGTTGTTTTTATTACTATGTTGGATTATGTATGAATCTAAATAAACATGAACACTTATATGTTTATATTTTGGTACCAAAACCTTTTTCGGAGAGTTCTGAACAAAGCTGCTAAGGACATCAATGCTCTATAAATAGAAGAAACACTAAATATTCCTATATTTTTTCTTTCTTCGGAAGAAATGAAGAAATATAACCATGAACTTATAACATATACACACTCAAGTCGGTTAAACAATTTCTAGTCACAAATGCCTGAGCCCTAAACAAACGGAGAAATAAAAATTCCAAAATACGTTGTTATGGAATCTTTGACGTACACACTACAATAGTGTTTTTGAAATATTGTTACACGAATCGACCGGTCACAATTTTGTTAAAGTCGCTTTTTTCACGACTGCTTTCGCGTGGAACAACTTTCATCCCTTATTATATCCCCGTACAAGTTACAAATTTTAAAAACGCTAGTAATTTATTTTTTTGTAGTTCATGAGTACAAAGTCTTATGGTTCGCTATTGACTGGGCTTAGACCAGGTAGTACAAGGTAGAGACCAGGTTTTCCAGGCGGTTAACCATGTTGATCAGGTATTTCAGGGGGTATTTCAGGTAGCCCAGAGGGTATTTCAGGTAGTCCAGGGGTTGGATCAGGAAATCCAGGTCGTAGACCAAGAAATCTAGGGGGTAGACCAGATAGACTAGGTAGTTGAAGGGGTAGACCAGGTAGTCTAAAGGATAGAGTAGGTAGACCAGGTAATCCAACGTGTAGACCAGGTTACCCAAGGTGTAGATCAGGTAAACCAGGTAACCGAGAAAGTAGACCAGGTAGACCAAGTAGTTCATGAGATAAACCAATTCTATTCTATTTTAGTTTAGGTTACACTACTTCGTAAAAAATCAAAGCCTCTTTTTCGGTATCTTATTGAAAATTGCCTCCTTAACCCTTGCCTAGTAACGAAAATAATCAATGTGCGATATTTCATCTTTGGATCTCGGAGGGTTTCGGCTGGGCGATGATATATCTTCACAAAAACTCTTGATTTTCTCGTTAGGATTTAGGATTTTCTTATTGACATTTATATCGCACTAGTGAAACCAAGCAGCTCGGTAGATGTTGTAGACATCAGCGTAGCAATATACGTAGCGAACACGCTACGTAGCGACACGCGGTAGCAAAAAATAATTATTGATACTATAGACTTACTAGAGACCCTGGATGTGGTTGATTTTCAACCGTAACTCAATATGCTTTACAGACAGACAGATAAGGTTACAGACAGACAGACTAATAATAAAACAAAAAAAATATTTTTTTGGTCTCCATATCGATAACAAAACCTTCCTACATCAAATTTTCAAAAAATACTTAATGTACAGAATTGACCTCTTTAAAGTTTTAGATATAATATAACGTATTTCAAAAGTATTACTTAATAAAATATTAGCCATACTTTGCATTACTCCTTCTCCATATAAACTTTTCTAAAGTTAAAGTGGGTTTTATATAATCGTTTTTGAGTCCGCAATCCACGTAATCCTATACAATACAATATTTAAACACTCACGCGCGACAAACGGGCGCACTGAAAAATTAGACACTGGGTAACACCACGCCATTACCTGACTGCGACCCTTTTTTGTCCTTCACACCTCCGCACCTACAATTCGATATTATTAATATTATTTATTGTTAATATTGTACATGTACTTTGGGAAAATAAACTTTTTCTGGTTTCTTTCTTTACATTAGCTTTTAACAAAATTCGTAAAACATTTCAAATTTACTTATATATACACATATGGACATTCTTAATTTTTTATTAATATTCGTTTTATTTAGTTTTAATGTTGGATATAGTGTTCGAAGTTATTTAACCCGTTTTTGTGTTATTGCTGGTAAGTGTTCAAGTAAGCAAACAAAATTTGCACATGACGGAACTGATTTAAAAATCCGACGCAATTCGGATTATGGAATGATTAATTTTTTATGTAATATGCATATAATGCCTAATATTCTACACGTAACAGTTATAATAAAATTTTGGATGGCTGCAAAAATTTATGAGTATTTCACTAGTTCGCAAGATAAATTCTGCTAGTAATTTAATCATATTTTTTTTATGTCGTAAGCAGGAAAACGAGCAGAAGGATCACCTGATGATAAGTTATCAGCGACGCCTATAGACATTTATAATGCCAGGCTTCAGATGCGAAATTGCGTTGCCTGCTAGGAAGGAAATAATAAACCCGCATACGTTGGAAAGAAAAACAAACAAGGAAAGCAGTACATTGGTTATGCAACTGGGATTAATATCGATAGCAACTAATCACAGATACACCAACGACACACCACTTCAGGACGGGTGCCAGAAGAATGGGAAGGAAAACTATTTTCGTTAACGATATATATTGAAATACACAAGACCATGACAACATGAAATATTTATTTATGGGGAATTAAAAATGCATGCTTCGTGTTGGCATGGCAACATTGTTTGTCAGTAGTACATTTTTTGTCTACGGTCTTGACGGACGGACGCCATTTTATTTTAGTCACTCGATTTGATTGAAATTGAGTGGTGTGGTGTTAACTTCTAGTTCTTCGTTGCCTTGCGTTCTACCAAAATTGATCCCATGTTATGTGAATTCCTAATGAAATACGAAACATTGTTGTATTATTAAGGTAATTGCTTTATAAATTCGAATATTTGACATTTTAAAATAAAACGTTATAGTTTACTAAACAAAATGGCGCGGGCTCTAGGGCTCCCGGTCTGGCGTTGGTTTTAACGTTAATTAGTGAAGGATCTATAATTAAGCAATCAAAACCAACTCGAATAATTTTATATTTTATAAATGTGATTTTCTTTCTATTCAGTTATCAATAATGGATACGCCGCTGGACGCGTCACTTGTGGCGCAGTCCATAAACTATCATGGGCAGCAATTACAAAAAACGTGGGAGGCTGAACGAGGGGAAGAGGATCTTTCCAAGATCGGCGTGGGTAACCTGGATTTTGCGGTGTATCAGTCGAGGCACAAACACCTTACATTTCAAGACCGGGGCAGACGACTTAAACTTCATCAGTTTATTGCTAAAGAAGCCAATGCTTTGTTCGATGGCTCTATCGTCGAAGAGGCACCCTCATCTTCGAGTTTGGGAGCAGATGGGGTCGCCCCTGAAGACAGTAAGTGTAACTTTCATGACGAAATTGTGCTATCTAGGTCAAGATTAACATCAAGTTATATGAAAGCTGATTTATTATGATGAAGAAAAATACTGAAAAAAAAATGAAATTTTTACGAAACTTATTTTATTATATTCTGTACATCTTGTTCCAGATTTGTACGCATTAATGCCACCATTTGAAACATTTCTGAATGTAGATAAATCAGCAAGATTGAGACATTTTTTTGACGTAAGTGATTTCTTATAATGTATTCAAATTATTAATTGTTTTCATGCTAATTTTATTCCAAATATTACTGCAAGTCATAGGTATTTTATTCCTAACATGTAATGAATGAAGTTAAATTACATATAATAAATTTAGGTTACATTCGCGGCTTCGCCTACATGGTATATCAATAAAATGTAGTCTATGTGCTATTCCAGACTATAATCTATCCCTGTAATATCATATAATCTATTCAGATCATTTTAGTACTTTTTGCATGAAGATGTAACAAACACACATCCATTTCCAAACTTTTGCATTTATAATATTTGGAGGATTATTATGCTAATATAACAAACAAGTATATTCTTTCATCACAAAGCAATGACCATGAGATTAATAAGTGAACATGAGTTGTTTTTCAAACCACTTTGTCAAGTGTGAGAAGTGTTATTTATTTATTATTAACTTTTACCAAAACATTCTCCACATAATTTGTCACCAAACCAGTGCAAACTTCCCTTAAAATAATGAATTGTATCTATATTATTGACTATTTTATGAACTATGGGTAATTAAGCTCCAAACAACTCTATAACTATTAAAGATTGTTAATGATTAATATAATCAATGTACATTTAGAATGTGAAGACTGGGGAGCTTATAATTGGAGCGGTAATCAACAGGACAGCCTCAGGAATGATGTTGAAGGTCCTCTGTACAGCAGGGCCTACTTCTAGATATGTCGCAGATATCAATGTGAAGGTAACTTATTGCACAATATTTTGCAATTCATTGTATTGCTTAATTCAAACTTTCTATTTGGTTAAATTTATAAATAAAATTTATATTATGAGTCTGGCATTTTAAAGACATTATTTTTTTGACATTATTTATTGAGTAATGTAGAATAAATTCTGTTTTTTTATAAACCCCAAATCTAAGATGACTACTTTTTGAAAACAAATTTCACTTTTCCAGGCATTCTTACCAGTTGCTAATATCATTCCTGCTGTGGACAAGAAAAATGTGTCAAGAAACTACCTGATGAATGACACAGTCTGCTGTGAAGTTATTGAAGTTATCCCCGACACGGACAAAATGGTGTGCGGCATGAAGGGAGTCACACGGGGCCCTGATGATCCACCACCAAAGCCGTCACTGGGACTCCTCAGCACTGACGACTTCCCACTTGTATACAAGTATGTACCCTTTCAAATTATAAGTGAGACATATCACATATACAACACACTATACTGTATTCTCAGTACCACATGCTATTGTTTTAATCACAAATATTGCTTCTGTTTTTTTTTTTGTTGAAAAATTGTTGGCAGCATGTCACCTTGTGTTATTTTATGATCAATCACAACTTCCTCAAGGGATAATTAGAAATTGATTCTTTGTGACAACTTACGTGAAAGCCTAATAATATTCATATGATGCATATGATATTTGAAGACAAAATTTGGATAAGAAATGGAAACTATCAAGAAACCAATGGACCTGAATGTGAATATACATCAACCATAATTGTGGCTCAGAAATTGACACAATAGGATCATATTACATAGCCCAAGGAATCCTGAGGGTGTTTAAATGGAAGTTAACTTGTGTATGAAAACATGAGTCAATGCGGTTGAGTGTTTTCTTGTCACTTTTCAGTAACAACTTGCACATCTCACCAAATTCGTGAATATATTCCACAGTATTGTTTAAATAATAGATCAAATACTACTGTTATTGGATCACTTCTGGATATACAAGATGTTTTTGGACGATTGTACCAACACACTTAGGTGTGAGTTTTGTTGATATTGTGTTATAGCTGTTTGTTATCATTCTTGAGATTTCCAAAGGTCAGTACAAATACAGGGTCACTTCAATATAATATCTGTAAAAGACAATATGTAATTCTGTATTAAAGCTAATATTTAATATTGCAGCAATATCTCAAACCATTGATTGGACTTATGTAATGAGCATTTATTGGATGTTGGAGCTTAATTTATTTGTTATCCGGTGGAAATATCTCCAGGCAATTTTAGCTGATTGAGGCTCAGAAAAGGCGCTAGTCTGGTTCGACGCTGGTTTTTTGTAATGGCCATAACAGGGCAGGCGACAAGCAACTGCAAATTCCTCTGTTATTTTAGGGTGTTTTTTTCTAGGTTAAGCAACGACTCCCAAGATCTGTTTGTCATCTGCAATGTTCCATTGTGACCTTAGCTGAGACATTTTAGTACTTTTATGTCACATTATCGAGGCTGCACCACCTAATCTATGATATATTTGTGTGTGAAAGCAATAAAATACGAGTAAATAATTTTTTGAACTGCTCCATGGGAACAGGTGAGGATAATGTATGCGTGACTTAAGACAGACTGTTAGGCTTTTCAATCTCAAATATACTGTAATTTCTTGAGCCACTATTCAATGTTGACATTAATTAATGATATTGGCAAACTATAAGGCGACAGAATTGGCTTCTACTGAAATTCATAACTTTAATAAAATTGTTTTTTTTTCATAGGAAAACTACAGATATGAAGGGTGAAAGTTATGAAGCCATTTTGGAGAAGAGCCCTGGCTTCAATAATCCAAACTGCGTCCAATACCTCTCTGAACTTCTTGGAATAGCCAACATGCACTGCACCAACTTCCCTTCATTAAGGTAAGCAAGATTCTCGTATGTTATGGTGAAATGAATTGATTTAAATATTTTTGATAATAAACATTTTTTATTTCGCAGAGGTGGATTTGCTACATCAGAATATGCAGATGAACTTCGTCAAGCTCAAGCCAGCAAATGGGCATTTAGATCAGTGGCTGAAGGCATAGAACATTTTAAGGCTGGAAGACATTCAGAAGCATTCCAATGTCTCAACAAAGCATTAAGTATAGATCCTAGAAATGTTGAAGGCCTAGTTGCTAGAGGAGCACTATATGCCAACAGTGGAACATTTAAAAAGGCCATAGAGGATTTTGAAACATCATTGAAGTTAAATCCCAATCATGCAAATGCAAGAAAATATTTGGGGGAAACATTGGTTGCACTAGGGCGAAGTTATGAGGATGAAAATAAGATAGCAGAGGCCCAGAAAGCATATGAAGATTGCCTGGCGATTATTCCTTTCCATGAAGAAGCCCAGAATTCATTAGATTTTCTGAAGAGTAAAACATCCACAGTCAAGCCTTTGATAGAACCTACTGAACTTTTGTTGCCGGGTCTAACAGGTGCGAAGTCGTTTGAGATGAAGGAAACATTGAAACAGTTGTTAAACCTCACAGAAAAGAAAGACAAAAAGAAAAAGAAAAAGCGTGGTAAGGGTAAGAAGAAGCGATCGAGCAGCTCTTCGTCGTCATCCAGTGATACGTCTAGTTCCAGCTCTTCCTCAGAATCCTCTTCATCGTCTTCAGATTCCAGTGGTAATACCATTTATTGATATTTTATAGGATATATGTTCAATCAGGGTTACATAAATCTTTCATCTAAAATTTCTAAGGAGACTTGATAGAATTTTGCTTAAAATTTCTTATGTAACATTATCAAAAGAATAAAATTATCTGATTAAATTATCTTGGTAGAGAATTGTAATTTAAATATTCACTCCGGATCTGATGTGTCAACTGTCCTTGCTGTGATTACCCAATTGTACATAGAAGTATGTACAAAAAATAATTTACAATAACAACACTGTTCATTTTTGCTTTTTGTTCAATTTGTCATGTATGCCTCTCATATAACATCAGTCACCAATGGCGCGTGATTTCATTCACATTTGTAGCTACAACATTTAAAGAAACCATTTACAATGCATTTCAAATACGCTAAATGAATAACCGAACTGATAACGCTGAGCCTACATCTAACTGACGAATCATATATCACTTCAAACTATTAATAGTTCAATCTTTCGTGACTGAGGAGGCCTAGACCATACTCCAATATGCTGATCCACTGCCGATTGATGGAGGCCCTATGACCTCTGACATGGCTCAGCGACTTTCTAACGATAACAACCGGGACGTTACTTACGTGTCTTAGTACATACGTACTTATGGAAACACTAAAACAACAAACCTAACGTAAATACAGAGATACACGGTTTACAGATTCAGAGGGTCCAAAAAGTAAGAAGAAGCGTCGGTCCCAGTCCAACAATAAGCGTCAGCGGTCGCTGTCGCCGCTCAGCAAGCGCATGGCGATGCTGGGTGATGCTGACTCCGCGTCGCGAACTCACAACTCGCAGTTCAACCACCCCTACGGTTACCAACCACCACCTCCCCCAGTCGAAGAACCTGCTAATGTGCCCGTCAAGTCACAGGCTGATATTGAATATGAATTGAAGGTTTGTTGAATTTTGTAAAGGCAGAGAAGCAAGCAAACTAACCTAATGGTGCTTTGAGGAAAAAAATATTTATGATGAACTTGGTGGTGTGGTTAATAACTTTAATATAAAATTTATTTATTAATCTATACTCAGTGCAAATTCCATCTGGAATTTTTCCCACACTAATGATTTTGTATGGTAAAAATTTCAGATCGAAATTGTACCTAGTATAGATATTAATAGTTTTTCTTTGCTATTTCGGTTAGGTGCTTCATTGAAGAAGAACAATTCGTCTAAGGTCGACTTTCAAACTAATAAACAATATAAATTTCGTTATTGTTGTTATTGTAAGAAAAAAATCCACACATTAATAGAGGAATTGAACAATTTTTAAAGCAGGCGGATTTCAGTTTGAACAATAACGTGTGTCTCATAACTGTGACCTAGTGCGCGTACCATGCTGCTACAATGCGGAGTAAACATGGCTGGGCTTAGCAAGAAATAATACTAATGTCTATCTGGTACAGGTTCGCAAATTCCTAGAGATGACCAAAGAAGACTCCGAGTATGAGGACAAAGTACGCAACTTCTTGGAAGAAACAGCGCAGTACAAACGGAATCGCCGCATGCAGGAGCTGGGTCAGCAGCCGCAGCCCGGCGCCGATCATGATAAGAAAAAAAAAAAGAAAAAAGACAAGTGAGTAGAGGCCAGTTAACCACCTCTAAGTTTTGGTATTTGTTATCTATGGTCTCATATTTTTCTTCAGTAAAAAAATTATTTCTAAGTTAATATCTATTGCATGAAAAAATTACTAAATTTCAATATTGATTATATATATTTTTTAATTAAACATACTGTAAGCTATTATACGTTTGATATTATATCAATCCTTAGAAAAAAGAAGAAGGAATCCAAACGTAAGCGTAAGGAGCAAGAGAGGGAAGAAAAGAGGAAAGCGAAAATGTCTCGCGCGGCTAATAACGCCGAGTACAGTCTTCGAGACTTGGACACCATTGGCGACAAGAAACTAAGAGATGCCATCAGGTAAACATATAGTAATAATATATAACATAAAAAAAAAATCATAATGCTAATTAAAAAAAATAGTAACTACTAATTAATGTATATTTTCATTTGCAGGAAGGAATTAAAAGGAAAATCAAAGCGAGATCTCAGTTCAGAAGGGGAATACGAGAGAAAACATAGTGATAAAAGGTAAGTTTCAAAATAATTTAGTGCATGTCGAACTTTTATAATTACAGAGTACTTAACTAACCATAAAGAAATACCAATCTGAAAGCAAT
The DNA here is from genome assembly GCA_018249125.1 of Asbolis capucinus. NCBI lineage: Eukaryota > Metazoa > Arthropoda > Insecta > Lepidoptera > Hesperiidae > Asbolis > Asbolis capucinus. The sequence continues at coordinate 12,355 of DWJZ01000064.1, forward strand.
GGTACTTGGTCTCACGAACAGAAGGCCCTGACCTTGAGTTGCATACATATCTTTCATTTGGAAATTCGTTCAAGACCAGCGTGGACTACTTACATTGTGAGAGTCTCACATTGCCCAGCAGCCAGACAATTATGGGTTGTAGTAATTCATTCATTGGAACTTCTGACTCAGGTGTCTCACAAAGTGAGTGGTCTTGGCCTCCTAGGTGGTGGTCCTCCACGCTGGCCAAGCTGGGTGCGAATTCACACACCTTCTAGATCTTTATAGAGGACTCTCAAAAATACAGATTTGTAATGTGCACCTAACTTTGAAAATCAAAGGTGCACACTGGATTTGGACCCAGGATGTTCCATTGAGGGACCAGTGTTCAAATTGCAGTAGTAAATACCAATGCGTAACATATTGTTGCAGAATGATAGATGATGGTCTACATGGGCTGCAAGAGCTGGAGTCCAAGTTGAATGCATACCACGTGATGGTGGAGAAGGAGGTGCTGGGCAAGCGCGAGCGGGGTTCGCTGTCCCCGCCGGACCAAGCGCCGCCGCCGCCACTCGACAAGCCCAAGTGGAAAATGTCCATGAGCGCCGTTAAGGACCCGTGAGTCACACTCCTCTCTCCTTTCCCCTCCTCCTTTTCTCTCCCTCTATCACTTCTCTTCGTTTCTCAATGTAACAAAATAATGAATAACAATGTCACAGTTTTATAAGGTCGACACGTTACAACGTAACACCCTAATATTTTGGGCTATAACATATTTTCAATGTTACAATACACGGGTTTTGTAAAAATTGACCTTTAAAGTATTATTTTGACACTAAGATTGTTTATAAGATTTGTATGGATTAGAAAAACGGACTATAAAGTACCTACCTACTATTGTATTTATTTCAGTAAACGTATGTTTATAAATATTCGCTAAATGATTTTTTTCTGTTTCTTACAGAGTCAAAAAGAAGGATACACCAAATCAATCCTCAAAGGGATACAAAGAGCACTATGCTTTTGAAGACAGTTCTGATGATTCTCAAGATCACAAGGTAAGAATGACACCAGTTAAGTATTGGTAAAGGTTTCCTTTCTGTACTAATTTTTGTACAGTTTGCTATGAATATGAATAGATATTTTGGTGATTCCGAACAAATTACATATAGCATTATTAAGAATCTTGTGTAATATAGTGTGTCTTATTATTTTATTGAAAATGGCTGTAAATCAATTGAATAATTTTCTGTTTGTAGCAGAATATGAATGATAAGAATCTGTCGGTGCGCCGTGCGATGGCGATGAAGGAGCCCCCACTGCCCCCTGCGCCGCCCCCCAAGCGTGAGCCCGAGCCTCCTGGAACAGAGACTCATCATCCACCGGTGATCACCATTGATGTCCTTATAAACATCATTTAATATCAATTTCTATACTGCAGTATATTTTAAACTCGATTCGCCCTGGACTGTATGATTATACCATGTTTTTGGTACTTTAGTGTATACATTGTGGTATACATACTTTTTTTCCAAAAAAATATTTTTACTCCCTCGGGACAAAACAATGATTGGCATCAGCTAATCTGAAACAATATAAATACTTGTTGTATAGGTACGCAAGGGTAACATAGTCTTGGACAAGTTTGGATCGTTCCGGTTGGCCCAGGAGGGCGAGACTCCGGTATCTGTTGGTGATGGACGGCCCGAGCAGTTCGTGACCCGGATTAAACCCCCCTCGCCTTCAGGACGTCGCCCTCGGTCTCCGCCCTCGCCTAGAAGACGCAGCGCTTCCAACTCCTCGGATGATGATAGGCGATCCAGGAAACGATCTAGGAGCAGGTTAGTTTCTTATGGTAATAGCTGACAAGTGTTCCACCAAGGATGTCACAGAGTGTTCCGCTACAATATTGATGAAATGCTATAAGTACAATACTTTGGAGGAAAATTGCTCTAGTTTATAATTAAAAAGGGAGAGAGCTCAATGTTGCGGATGGATATATACATCTATAGCATCCAAAGTGCAACACCAAACTATTAATTAACCATTTCTGTATTAGTGTTTCTAAGTATTATTAACCATTATTGATTACGTTTTAGATCCTCGTGATCTTCGATCGATGATACAAGTAGCTGTCGGGCCAGCGATAAAAATGTGTCCAGACACATACCAGCTCGCTTGAAATGTGGGCTGGTCTTTTGATTAATTAGTTTCAAACAACCAGTAGATTAACACATTCCACAAGTGTATTCAAATTATTTATTACAACCATATTGTTACAAAGGATGCAATTAGTTTAATGTACTATAGTGTAATGTATATTCATGCTGACTGTATTGTGTTACATTTCTATGGGAGGCGACATCTAGTATATTCTTGATCGAAGCTCGTGAAAGACGCAAAGCCTTATTGTGACTGTTTGACATGTATATGTATTCACAGAACGTGTCCCCGCAACTACCGGCGCTCGCGGTCCGGCTCGCGCTCCCGCTCGCCATCGTCCGGCAGCGCCTCGGGCTCGCGCCGCCGCCGCTCAGGCTCGCCGCGCTCCCGGTCGCGCTCCGACGCCAGCCGCTCCTTCTACTCCAGGAGCAGATCGCGCTCCCGCTCCGGCTCCAGGTGAACATGCATTCTGTCATCTAACGGCATACATTGTAAAATCAAATGCTAACCTAATTTTTTTTTCTCTATATCGTATTAAACGTATCGATGATGAAATACAATAAGGGTGTAGCTCATTAGAGTAACTCTTCTTATTGTTTTCCGTCCTTAAATATAATTCAGATAATTTCATAGATAACATTGATTATACAGACTTAAGATGCTTAAGTGATTTGCATGTTAGTACTTTAGATTCAGTCACACCTTAATGATTACAAAAAATAATAAAATACCTTTTTTAAAAAAGAAACCTTAAAAAATCTCGAAAACCCTTTAACCAATACTACATTACCACTGGCCATGAAATGGTATAATAGTCAAGCATTAACTTGAAGGATGTAAAAAAACACCACGAATTTACGATATAAAATACCATGTAAAACGCTACAGATTCACTCGCCGCATCAACCGTCGCGGTAACTGGCGCGGACGCGGCGGCTACGAGCGTGGCACGTACTACCGGCCTCGCTTCCACACTTACAACGGCGGCGGGCCGCGCGGGCGGGGCCGCGGTGACTTCCGCCGCGACGACGGCCGCCGCTTCCAGCACGAGTGGCGCGACAACCGCTCGCGGGGTGGACGGCCGTTCCGCCCAAGACGAGGTGGTGGCGGCAGAGGAAGACCATTTAGGTACAAATCCTACTAAGTTTTATAAATGCGAATGTTTGTGAGCATGATGGATGTACGCAAAAACTACTGAAACGATTTGGATGAAATTTTGCACAGGTAGAACAGTGTAGAATAAGACAAAGGGAACTTTTGATCAATCTACCTACCACACGTGGAAAGCCGCTGCCTGATACTAGTATCTAATATGCTGTATATTAGATTAGTAATTTTTACTGAAATTGTGTAATTTTAGTACTGTCAGTGTATGTTTTTTTTTAATTGAATTTCAAATGCCAGCACAGACCTGTAAATATAAAAATGTCATCACAGAGGCGGGTTCCGTGAATTCCGCGACCGTCGTGGAGGTGGCGGCAGGTACTCACGATCACGCAGCCCCGACCGCACTCGTCGCTCGCGCTCCTACAGCCCGGAGAGACGCGACAAGGACCGCGATAGGTATGTATGCCTTTACCAGTCTTGATGCTTCTCCACTATAATCATTGCGAACAGTGGCTAGATTTTTGTGAATACGAATAAACTACTGTCTGTTTAGGCTAAATATATGAATAGACGATAATCGCTAAGTTTAGTATCTAGTCGAATTCAAGATAAGTCTAATAAATTGAAATCTTTGCTAGGTCTTTAAATCGAAATAATTACCATCACTACTTTTTTCTGCTTATTAAATATAAAACACAATCTACACAACCGTGGCATATGATTACTTAATGATTGATTACTTTCTGAATATGCTAATACTTAAAGGAATTTTGTTTCTAAATAATGTTAAATTGATGTACATTTTGAAGTAAATGCCAAATGTAGATATGATGTAAGTCACTTCGACTAAATTTGTGACTGCCTTTATATCAAGAATCAGGCTACTGTACTTTTAGGTCGGTCACAAGTAATAATGTACATATGAGCCATAATGACATCCCACATTGCGAAGCTCCTATCATAAATTTTGTTGATGACGCGACCAATATAGTGCATGCATGCTTGCATGTTAATAAGCAATTAACAGATTTAGTTGTCCGGAGCAAAGTTTGGACTTCGGAAAGCTCTAATGGCTGCCAACTGCTTTTTTGTTTTTCCTTAAATCTATTCAGTTATCCCCATGAATTTGATTTAAGCAGCTTATCATATTTCGTCAGTAGGATATGTATGTTTTGCATAATTATTATTTTTAACTATTTTTAACATTTGCTGCTTTTCAATTTGAGGGTCAGTTCTCGTTTAAATTAAATAAAATTTAAATACTAAAATGCATTATTCTTGTAAGACTGACGTGAATGAGAAACGAAATATATTTCAGTATTCCTAATTTCTATTTAATCTTACACAAATGTTTACGAGAAATGATCCTCAAGTCCCATGTCAATGTCATGTTACATAAAGTTTTAAAATTTAATGGCGTTGTGGGACCTACTTTTCTGTTGCTTGCTAGATATCAGACAAATTATTACAGCTACTCTCGTTATTCCGAACGTGATAGCCACCGCAGTGAGGGCGAATACGAGGAGGAGCGGTACGTGGACAGGAAGGAGTACGATGGGAAGTGGGCGGACGGCAACGAGCCGGAGCGCCCTCACACTGAAGAGAAACCCGCCGAACAACCCCCCAAAGAATAAATTGAACCGAATAATCGGTCCGTTACTTAGTAAGCACGGGTGCGATACGGATATTGTTATAATTCTTCGTGCAATTAATAAATGTTCGAACTTTCGTGTCATTCTTAATTTTTCTCACCGGTACGTACCCACGCGTATATTAACAGTGTTCGTCACGATTTGACGTAGTTTTAATACTAGTATAAGCCTAGATTTATTTAGGGTGCTCACTTGCATTACTTATAACAACCTTCAATGGTGAAATTGTTTTTGTAAATATATTTAGTAACTAAGTAAAGTTATAATCTTTACTTTGCAATCAATGTATTCATTAATTTCCTGGGTCATAATGTTTCGTGTTAACCTACTTTCTTCATAATTTGTTGGAAATGGCTAATAAATTTATGCGGTATCTACCATTCCAGTTCGTAAAATTTGTTTCTTCACTGAATTGCAATTTTCTATGATAATGTCACAGTTTGTGTTAGATAAGTAAATTTTAATAAATATAATGAAAACATGTGCATTTTTTTTAAACCTGACATTTTCACTCCTTAACGCAATTCACATGGGTACAGTTTAATTAAATAATAATCTTGTCATAAATTAGCTAAAAACAATTTATTAACTTCATTAAAAATGTATAAATAACATTGTCCTTAAGTGCGCTTCTTTTTCTTTTTATTTTTGTTCTTAGTGCTCTTGTCAGCATTCCAGTACCACAGTAATTGAGCTACAATAGCACCATTAGCTAGAGTTGAAACACAATATGTAAGGATAACAATGAAGTCTCCCGTTTCCTGAATGGAAGTGAAGATTCTTGCAATGCTTCCCCCGAATAGAAGTAAACAAGTCACAGCAGACAACTGGCCAGTACTTCCATTTTTGTAGTTTGTAATAACTTGAATTGACTGGAAGAGACAATACATATTAAAATTATTGCCGCAATTTATAAAGTTAAACAATTTTTTCATCATTGCTATCCATGCTTAGTGAATTTATTGTCATTGAATTGATATTACATGATATACATTACAATAAACTATTTTTCTATTACATTATTTTTACTTCCATAATAAAAAATGAGATCAAAAATAGTTGCAAATTTTCCAGATGTGACATACACATCACTAACTGAATCAAGCGCCAGGAATATCACTAAATGTGAACAAATGTATTAATTAAAATCAACTAAAATATTTCTACATTCTCACACAATCACTTAATTTTCTATTTCATTAAAATGATATAATTTCAAAATTAACCTTTGCGAAGACTATAATAGGCACATTCACAGCCTGCATATTCCACAAGATATCTTTTGGAGTGTAATCACTAAGTAGCACTGCTACTAGTCCTACATATGAAGCTAGGAAGAATGATGCTTTGGTTGGGGAACCTCCATAGAGTAGCACTAGCGCTGCTACAATGGCAGTTTGAATAGCAAGAAATGTTCCCTCACCCCAGGCACTGAAATATAAGATTTTGAAAGTCAGTAAACAGCCTTACTTTTCATATTCTCATTGAATATTACAGAGGTAAGATCAACTGACAATTTTATTAATATAATAATAGATGGATGTTTGTTACTCCTTCATGCTGCCAAAACTACTAAACTGGTCTAGACGAAATTTAGTACAGAGATAGATTAGCCTGGAATAGGCAGAAACTAGGACATAAATACTCCAGGACATGGATACCTAACCAACCTTGGACAAAACTACAATCTAAGCCCCATTATAACTACTCTTGGCTCCAATATCTAAAAACTAATGAGACAGTCATAACTCATATTAAATAAATTATACTCGTAACATGAATCTTCGACCTTAAAGAACAAACCTGAAGGGAAAGTCCATTACATAGCTATAAGCGAAGTTGGCGGTGATTGCAAACAATTCCAAACCAACCCCATAGATGCTTATGCCCTTAGCACTTTTACTGCCGAGAATTTTTACAATCTGCGGCACTTTGACCAATATTGATCCGGCTATAATGGCAATACCGAGACCTTTGCTCAATGTACTCTTGAAACAGGGAACTGAAATTAAACGTACAATTAAATAACAATAGTCAGCTTATGACAAAAATAATGATACGAATAAATTCTTACCATCGAGAAAATTATATCTAACAAAATATTCATCGTAACACTTTTCCGATAATGCGGAGAGTATTAAACCTTTTAGAAAGTCTTCCATTATTTTGTTTCAATTATTACTTAGAATAAATAATTCAATCGTACAAAATCAATCCATTTACAAAAGTATTCTTCCTCTGAAAAAATATAATAAATAAATCAAATGAATACTATTTTCATTGAACAAAACTAGAAAGTTCATTTAAAATTATAAGAATTAGAAAATAATTGGATTGAAACACACACGTCACATAGTACACCGCATAGCATAAATGTCAATTATGTGACTGTCACCGTGTCACGTCACATAGACATCAGACATAGACAATATATAGACTAAGAATTTTACACAAATAGGTACCTAGTCCATCTAAAATCATCTAAATATGTAGACAGAGAAGAGACTACACTACACCTAAATATGTTGGCCTAATAACTGCAAAAGGATAACATGTAGGAGTTAACTTGTGGGTGACTACGTTAACTCTTCTGTATGTGGTATTCTGAATGTCTCAGCTTGTAATGTGCTTATAGTCTTGTACTTACTAAGCCCTCGCTATTGGACAAGTGATGTCCGGCGCTAATGAGTACATTATTTTTTATTTTATGACAAAAACTGAAAAATTACTTCAAAAATTCACTAAAAATATGACAAAAAATAAAATAGAAATGATGAAGTAAAATATATTATTTAGAAGTTAAATGATGTAGCTTATTGTGGTGTTATACGTTTTGAAGTTAACGATGAAAATATATAATCTTTAAATAGAATCAGCTTTTTCTTAAAAACTATTTTTTCGTCCCATGTTCGCTCGGGTAGATTCAGGGCGCAGGCCAGATAGTCCATAAAGTAGACCAGAAGGGCGAAGTTTAATCACCCAAATAAATTCACCCGGGTATGCTAATGAAAATGTTACCTACAAATTTCCAACTCAAATATTATTCTCTCAATCACACATATTGCACCCGAAAGACTTTTTAAGCATATTACATTTGGTTGTACAAGTAAGTAAGGGGCCATTCATTAATTATTTAATATGGTTTTATTTCTTTATAAAAATAATTAAGATTTTCTCAAACCTATCATTGTAGTCAAGCTTAAACGCAAAGTAAAAGCTTTTACCCCGCTGTTATTTCTATCATCGACGCACTGTCTGCAGGTCAGATCCACTCATCCTTTCATTGTGAACATCCTCCCGGTATGGAAGACACTCTTTGCTTAGTCTTAATAAGATATATTACTAGGGAAGACATCAAATAAAACATTGATATATTTTAACTGTAGGTACTTTATTGAATCAGTATGCCAAGTAATAACATTTTGGCATTTTCGTCTAGTCTTGTGAATTATCCCCTAACACGTCTTTCTTTCTTCATTCTTCGACTGGTTGAAATTTTTGACAATAAAGGGTTAGGACGCATATTTCTTAATTCTCAATTTTACACAAATAATACCTAGCTTTAAAAATTGTATTTATTCCTCAATAAAGATGATGAAAGCTTTTAAAACTCAAATTATATTGTTTTTATTAAAAACTGAAGCAAACACGAAACACATTACACTATTGTATGCAGCAATATTGAAAGTAATGACTATATTGGGTTCGGCAATTGCACATTGAACCTTTAAATCATGCTCCTTTTTCATGTTACTTCTAGTAACCAATAATATTGGTTCATAAATCCCCTTTTGAACAAGATGGTAGATGAATTCAATGGATGGATCTCATTACTTAGTTTTACATGTTATTACCAATTTAATTTTAATAAACATTTAAATGTAGAGGGTCATTGTGTATTTTAAAATACTGCTATTATGATTTTTACTTGAATATGACCTTGGCGAATATTAATCAAAACCCAATACATTTAAAATTTATATCTAGCTTTAAAATTGAATTCATACACTTAATTAACCTAATTTGAACAAAGATTTTTAACAACGATCCTAAAATAGAAAACATTAATCACATTTTACACAATTTTATAATAAGATTTAAAAGAAGTGACACACAGAAGTTTAAATTATGATTATGCCAATGTTTTTTACAACATAATATAAATAATACATATATTTATTTGTAAAGAAATTGGATCTTTATGTATTTATCTTGTTGGTCATCAGATAATGTATGAAATGGACGGATTTTAGGGGGATATTACATTGTTTGTGTTGGTAATCAACGTATAAAATTTTATTTATAGGGCTGTATAACTGTTGTCAACATTCTATTTGCACATATTTATTTATCATATCCTCAAACGTTACCCAGCAATTTTCAGTTATATTTTAAGTATTGATGCATATTAGGTAATTTGAATAAACGTAGCCGTATAGCGAATATGATTTAATAGTTGTTGACTTTTCGCATATAAAAATCATTAGTACCAGTTTCAATAACATAATGTTAGTAGAAACATTTTAAATTTGATAAATAAGTTTGGTTTATATTATGAAGGGCGTGGTGGCATATTTACTGATTTGTATAGTTTGCATCCTGTACATATCCGCACTGGAACAGCTTGGTGGAGTATCAGTTAACAAGAGAGACCGATAAATAGCCGAAATGAGTATACTCCAGTGATAGTTCAAGAATGACTCTATCCGTAGTTAAGATTATTTTGAATGTATAACGATCCTCAAAGATATATTTTAATTTTCGCTTTAATATTCTAAATCGTTATTATTGTATATTGATACAAACAGAAATCAATAATCGCAATTAAATTTTACAAAATGTTATAAAAAATTCTATTCTATGTTGCCCCGAGCTACATTAGAATATATAAAACGAATATTATCTAACTGATTTACGTTATCTATTCTGATTTCTATTCTTGGAGAGTTGCGCTAAAGCCCATTAAAATTTTTAAATCGACTTTTACGAAAAACGAGTTTTCATATTGAAAGGATTTTTATTGTATAAAATAGTACATACCTTTATCAGGTAGTTCTATCATATCATCATAATTAAAGAATTGTGATAAAAGTAATGTGTATTGTGGAAGATCTCGCTCCATTGTATGGATATACATAATGGTGCTTTAGCCCCATTAAATTGGTACTTTAAGCTGTTTTAAAAATGTGAATTGAATGTCATATAGAAAACTCATTAGGGTTCGCTTTCTTTTTTACGTCATACTATTCTATTCGCTTTTATCATTCATACAAGGTCTGTTCAAATTTGTTAGATAAATGTTTTTGAGAATAAGATGTTACACAAAAAAACAATTTTATAACTGCTAATTTTCCACGTCATTAGATATTGTTTGTAAACAGCAAAGATAGCTTACATACACGTTACTTGGAATAAGTGGACGAAATATGTTATTATCTCAGAATACGTCACAGCAAACGAATTGGATTCCATTGTTTTACTGTTTGTCATTGATAGAAGATTAGATTAGAAGATTGATTGATAGAAGCTTTATAATAATACCCAACTTTTTGAAGAGTTGCTGAAGGACTTTCTTTTCCTGCATTATTGCATAAAGAGCTTTTCACAGAAAGAGAAAGTAGAGAAATTATTTGAAAATTTTGAAACATTAATTTTATTCTAATTAGTAACAATTTATATTAAGTTAAGAAACTATGTTTTGCTTGTAATGGTATTTTATGGTTACAAATCGATAATAATAATTTTTTCTTTGTAGCGATGGCATTTTTAGCTTGTAGAAGTTGTATATAATTTATTAAATAAGAGATGTTCCTATATTTGTCTTTTTCGTGGAATTCATTGCAATCAGTTCTGCAGTTGCCCCCAAATATTACATATAGATTTAGTCAAATTTAAACTTAAGTTATTGCAGCAAGTGAAAACAAAACAAAACTCATTAGATACTTACAGACATTTAAAATTTCTCTGTATCATACACTAGACGATGGGTTATACATTTTCTGTACCTCTTTTTCGTCTTAATTCGCATAAAATTAAAGTTATACGTTTGAGCCATGCATCCAGAAGGTAGGGTAAAATCTAAAAATTATAACTTTAAAGAATACCAAATGCCAGAACAACAATTATCCCTAGAATACGAAAATAGTCTATTTCATGTTCTCAACAACTGGGGATACATCAACCCTTGCTTGGATCCAATAATAAAAACTAGTAATCTTAAATTTTAGTCTACTCTAGCAATCTGGAAAATAAGTGAAAAATGTGTAATTGTGTATACTAATCCTAATCACTTCACACTACAAATGTTGAACAATGGGCGAGTTTGTATTTAAATAAAGCATTATATTTGCTAACTTACAAGGTTTTCGTAGGTTCCAGGATCCTCGTTCTGCCTTAAACTTTGGAAGTTCATAAGAATCCACTCACCTCCCAATCGTACTACTAAACATTGACAGTATCACTAAACACGCTTAAGCAATATATAGGTTTATGTATTGGAGTAATAAAGTAGCAAAGTTTGGCAAATATTGTTAAACTCCCTTTAATTCTGCCATCACCTTGTCTCCAGTGATGGCGGTGCTCAACATCCGTGGTGTAGTAAAACTCTAATGTAATTGTTTCATTGCCTGATGCCTAACAATATAATGATGAGCTTAAGTACTATATCACTATATCAGAGTGGTTTCAATGAAAATGACAGTTTGGGCCTAGAATTATTCTTCCCTAAGATCTTCTTTTGCTCCTCTTTTATTCTTTTCTCTTGTTCTTTTTTCAATTTTTGTCTCTCTTCGTCCATTTTGCGCTGTTCTTCAATCATTGCTAACCTTTCTTCCGCCTGTAATCAAAGTTACATTCCATTTACCATACCTCTTCATAAACATTAAATTAAAATTCCAATTTTTATCTACGTGACATGCTTTTTTAAGCTTGCTAAGACTTACAACAACATATGGTACTGCAAAAAATAAATATAATAATCTAGTTAAATTTACTTCTAATAATAAACCAACACTAACCAATTTGCGTTGGGCCTCCTCAATTTTTCTATTATTTTCAGCCATGATTTCTTCCAACTCTTTCCTTTTACGAGCTTCTTCCTCCTGTGCGATAAAATAAGGATGTTAACAGATAAACAAACACTAGGTGACAACATACAAATCAAAATAAGAAGACAACATTTATTTTGTAGGTAATTATAACACATGATATATATAGGTGGACACTTTGCGGCTGCTGTTTAAATAATGATTACAATATATGCTGTTTGCTTTAATTTTCAATTCACTTAAAATTGTGATGGATAAATTATACCATTGTATTAACAATTGAAATAAAAAACTATAATAAATATACATACATGAAATCCCTCTTGCCATACAATTACCTAATTCAATATTCAAAAGAGTACTTTCATACAAAAGTAATATTGGTAGTTTGATGCAGATGGTGTATTGCAGTTTCCTACTTGAAAAATAAAATTTTGTTATACAAAAAATGGTTTAACAAATACCTTCAACATTCAGGTAGGGTCCTCAAAGCAGCATCTCCCTTAAAATTCTTACAGCTTCTGGGTCTTGATAAGTCTTCCGACCTGACTTATAGACTACGTGACTGCCGAGGACAGTCAAGTGAACAGTTTTAAAATGCTAGCCGGTCACTTTCATGGCATTCTTACCATTGGGCAATGGATGACAAACAAAGTTGCCATGTGGACATAGATGACATGCATGTAGTTAATTGACATGTATCCAACATTACAGACTAGTGTCTCAGTGAGTGACAAGTATTTAAAGTTTTAAAACAAATTCTTGTAAGCACTCGAACTACACCTGACTGGACCTTCAACAGATATGATCGAAATAATACTTTAATTAGTTTGGCTCATACATAAAGTCGGTATAGATATTATTGGTACTTTAACATTGAATTTTACAGTTAGCATGTGGTACAACATAAGTTGTATTCTGTGTGTGCATGTGTCATGTGTGAGAGCAATCAATTGGTGTTGCTTTTACACATGACTGAAGACTGAGGGTCACAGTTACCTGTCTAGCCATTTCCTCGCGCCGCTGTTGCTCCCTCTGTCTCTCTAGTTCTTCCATCATCTCTTTTTCCATCTTGCGTTTTGCCTCTTCCACTCTTTTCGCTACTTCTTGTTCTATTTCATCTTTACGTTTTTCCAATTCTTCTTCTACACGTTTCTTCACAAGTAGTTCAATTCTTTTCGCAGCTTCTTCTTCAACCACCTGCAATGTGTGTTAATTCCAATGTTTAATTTGGAATTAAATTCCAAAGAGGGAATTGATGTCTTGATCTAATAAAATAAAAAGAACATCGTCTCGTGTCTATGTTTACCTTTTGTTCTGCTTCGCGAATACGTCTCTGTCTTTCCATCTCCGCTAACCGATCAACCTCGTCCATTTTACTACGGCCCTTTGACTTCTTACGTCTACTTCCATCATATGATGTTTCGCTGCTGTTCGAAGATGACGCGGAATGAGACCTTTTCCTTGAAATTTAAATAAACAAATAACCTATAACCAATCACATTATCCAACAATTATATTTGTACAGCTGTTAGACATTCATACCTGGATTTAGAACTTCTTTCCCTAGATTTTTCAACATGTTTCGAACTTCTACTGCGTGATGTTGATCGATCCTTGGATCGGCTTTTCTTTCTGGAATGCTTGCTGCTTTTGTGATGACGCCTAGGCGATTTACTACGTGATCGTGAACGACCCATACCTAACAACTTTATTTTTATTACCTAAATACAAATATTGTATTTTTTGCAATAAAAATGTAAAGTTAGCACTTCACGTCTCTTTTTCTTATCAATTCACTCATTTTCTAAATTTTTTGGCTCATGAAGATCAAACAAGCAAAGCCACAGATAACAGAGTACAAAAAATCAAAAAGACGCACTGAGGTGAGCATAGATTAAAAATGAACACAAACAGCCCACAAACTATTAACTATAGATAGCATATAGTAACGACATGCTTGCTAAGGGATTGTATGCATTTTGTAAAATTTGCAGATTTGTAACTTACTTAAATTAATATAAATTATTATAGGTAAAACAACCTAGTTAGCTATTAATCACGTAGTTGACCCGATGAACTTTAGTATACTTTAGAATCATGGTCGGTTCAAGATGCCCTTAGGGCATATCGAAGGAGTGGATGTATGAATACTTTGGATTATCATTCATCTCTATGCCAAATTTCATCCAGATCGGTTTATTTTTTACGTGAAATCGTAACAAACGATATCCGTCGATCCTTACAAACTTTTGCATTTAAAGTATAAGGATTAAACCTTACAGTGGTGTCGCACAGAAACCGTCCTAAATAGCAACCACATAATACAGTGTGTTAATTTGAATGGCGCATGCATGATATCCCATCGTTTAGTAGAAGGTAGAAGTAGGTGAGTAGGTAATTTTATGAGCATAAAATCGAAGTTACAAAAAACATTTATTGGTTTAATGTAAAATGATTTACAAACTATGATAAAATTTAAAGTCCGTAGATTAGGTACCTTCTTGATTTCTGTTGGCAGAGTAAAAACCTATGTAGATAATTTAACGATATCGAGTAAAATATTCTTTTTCTTTATTATTTATGAACGTTATAAGCTTTGAAGTCGCTTGCAAAACACTGTCTTCGGAGAAGCAACTAGTATTAGGGTGTTGTGTGACATCTGATGTAGTATTACTAGGACATAAACTATAAAGTGTGCTCTTTACACCAACAGGTTCTATTTGTAACAGGCTAGCTTTGCCGCATGGTCCATCATCTAATTCACTGAATGTAAAGTACTGTTTAACATTAACAATATCCGTTGCGGATGTAAATCCACTCATAGATTTTTTTAACAAAGATTTAAAATCGGTTACACTCTTAGTGCTTTGAACACATGTAGCGCAATTTGGCATGTCAGACAGAGGAGTAGGCCCAATGTCTTGAATCAAAATTGTAGCTGAGCTAGAACTGTCTGCTGATGTCATTCTATCGATAGTTTCGTTTTCGAGCTGCTCGGTCAGATTATCTCCGGTACGTAACTTCGCCTCGATTTCACGGGTACAAATTTCCGTTTCTATCACATTTATTTCAGTATCATCTTTCGGCTCCATCATTATAGTATCGGGGTCGTAATACTCCTTAATTCTTTTGAGTACTCTTTTAATGTCTTTCGCCTCATCAATATCGCCATCATAAGACTCCTGGATCTCTATATTGCCTCTGTAGAAGTACTCGTCTGGCAAAGCAAAACCTCTGATAAATAGTTCCGATGCATTTCCATAGCGTGGCATGGTCATGGGTTGTTTGAAAATACACTCGAACTTTCCAGTAGGAGCACTTGGATTACCAGCTTTATCAATTACAACTGTAACATAAATAGTATAAAAATTTGACGTAAGAATATTTAAAAGTATCAAATAGAAAAGAACCTGGCAACTTAGTGGTTAGTAATTAACTCTACTCGTGGTTTATTCCTGGGAATTGAAGCATAACCGTTGCTTCGTAAGAAATGTACAAGTCGTACAGTATATTAACAAAAGTCACATACACTTAATATTATCATAATAGAGTCGTTGCAGCTTAAGTGCTTAAGTTATATTGTTCGTTTTCCGACAAGACTAGGGGATATGAAGTGATACTTATTACACAAATACATTAAACTAATTACGATAAATCAACGATATGTTTACATCCTACCACTTATCAAGGAAGATAGAGCAGGTTTACACGGAAGGAAATATAATATTGTTGTTTCGCTTCAAAGAGCGCGTGTTATGTTCTGTTATACTACAAAAATAGAATTATAGCTTTGAGTCTTCATTTTAATTCTTATAGTCCTGGGTCTTAAATAATAAGCTCGGGGTCTGCTTAATGAATATTTATAGCTATAATTTAACGGTCACATTGTGCTACAAATTGCATGGTACCAGGTTTCCCGGGGTAACGTGGACACTGTATCCCTGCTGTCCTTGTTAGTGGTATTGTGATAATAATAGAGAATTTTTGTAGGAGAAAATTTAGGCACCTTATTCAAATTAAGTCACAATTTGCTTCATAGTAATCATCTGAAACAATGTACTTGTAGACCCGGTCTAATATTGTTCCATGCGCGGAAAAAAGATCAAAGATCGTCAATCGATCAAGCAATCAAACTTGTCAAATTTCATCTGTCGAGTGATTGGTCTCAAGTTCCATTCTGGGACGTTAGTGATATTTACGAGACAGAAATCTGTTAAGAAATTTTGCAGGACTGTTATTTTTTATTCTTTGCATAGGCACATCATATGTATCTTAGGTTATATTAAATGCAAAACGATCACATTAAAATGATTAAAATTAGATATGTTTTAACATTTACCTCTAATAATGTCCGACACGACGGCTGGGCAAATTCTTGCCGTCACTTGCGTAGTGTGATTCAAATCAGGACAGGAGTTAATCTCGATCAACCACGGCCTGTAATCCTTGTCCAATAAAAAGTCACAGCCGTACAGCTCGAAACGGTTTTTACAAACAGACAGCGAATCTTGGCAACTTAACATTATACCAATTATCGATTTCTTCATCCCTGGATATATTATTCTATCCCACACTTTATCCTTCCCAATTTTTTCCAAGTACCATTTATATGTATCCGAATGCCACATATTATTTTTTGGCAGCTCATCATGTCGCCCCATGCAATTCGTGTATTTCCTCTGAACAGCATTATTCGTCAAATGTATGGATTCATGGTAATTTTTCAAATTGTACCGTTGCGAGCTGAATTTCAAATAGCAGTCTTGGTACATCCATATTACTAATGGATACGTGCTGGTGACTAAGTAATATTGCCGTATGTCGAATTTCGTTTCATATATTAGTAATGGCTCTTCTGTAAATTAAAAAATATTTCCCTTACACTTTTCTTTTTAGAGAAAAGAAGGAACCAAAACGAGTTATTAGATCTGATTCTTACCTATGTACTTCTGAACCACGTATTTCGAATTAGCCGTATTTAGCAAATTCGTGATTACTCCTAATTTCGATGCCATTCGTATGCCTCGTCCTCTCGAGCAATGAGCCGGCTTAATGATCCAAATATTGTGGCACCCCTCACAACTTAACTGTGGGCGATATCTGTGAATTTCTTTGAGCAAATACTGTGCGTAGTTCAAATAAAGCTGAAGATTACTAATTTTATCGTTCTGGAAAATATCTGTTTTTGCAATAATCCGATAATACTTCTTCATAAATGAATTCCATTGACCCGAACTAGCGGTGATTATTGACCGGTCGATATCCTTATTCTGTTTACGGAACAAGTATTCCTTGCATCGATTAAGTGCAAAAACAATAACATTCATTGATATTTTGCCAGATTCATCAAAGATGGGCCTATCATTTGATACCATCGAGAGAGTCCATTTGAGCAAGCTTGTGCAAGCGGTAATTTTAAAGTCTTTTGTAAAGTCTTCTATTTCCCCACTATCGTAACTATTGTACGTTCTGGGACTATTGACTTCAGCTTCATCTTCGATATAAAACCAGTAATTTCTCTTAATAGATGAGCACAATCCTTGCTTAGAAGTCCACAAAGCATCAGCCTTTAATTTATTAACTATGATGTTACATTCTTTCGTCATATCAATCACTGCAGATTCTCGGGCCTCATCCCGTGTCCGCCATATAAAATTTGGAATATACTTTTCAACGAAATTGGAAAGTAGTAATCTTTCCAACTCACTGTGAATTTCACTTTTATTGCAAAACGTCCCATTTTGTATTTTGGAGAGATTCATTCGATTCGCCGGAATTTTTTCCACCCAACCTCGATCCAATAATGCCTTCCGTACAGCGTTGCAGCAACCGTATATAGAAAATATCTTGTGTTCTTTTATTGCACGGGCCGCAAGTTCTTTGAGTTTTATATATCGCGTAGATTTTGATTGACATGTACATATAACGAAGCTTTTCTCTTTAGGCGTAAGACCATGTTTGTAGCATGGGTCAGTATACATCATTTGAGGTGATTTAGTCATCTTTGTATACCGGCTTCTGTTATTTGCAAATCGATTGAATGGGGGTGGGAATGGTTTTAAATTGGTCCTACTACAAACTATTATTCTCTGCAAACAGCAATTTATACTATAACGTATAAGATGAGAGGGAATACATAATATAACTTAATAACTTAATAGGTTTACATTGGTTTTTCTTGGTGATCCAAGAATGTTTTCATATTCCTTAAGTTTGTTTCTTTTAGCAGCACCTCTCTAAATAATAAAGGCAAACATTTATTATTCAAACAATAATTTCACGTATGCATATTACGAAGATATATAGGTACATAAAACAAAGTGCAGGATTTTACCTTTTTTTTATGCGTTACCCTTTTCTTTTTGTGAGGCATGTTATATATTTACGCATTGCTTTATTAATACCTCAAAGAAAAAAACAAGGTTTATAATAAACATTATTATAGGTTCTTAAATCGTGAATTTAAATTACTTAAAACCAGTGCTCTCATTCCAATTGTCATACCTTCTTTTGATGTTATTTCTTGTTATGATTGCTTTTTAGGTCTGAAAATCATTAGTTTATGACTGTAGAACATTGTTACGTTATTATTTTATAAATTTTTCAATCAATTTATCTGGATTTTGTTACAAATTTGTTTTTTTTTCATTTCTCATATATAAACTAGTGTGCTTTGCTTATGACAGATTTGATTATGTCATTTTATTTGACGTCATACGTACTTTTAAATATTCCACTCATAAAATTGCCAGTAATGGAAATTGAGGACTTTGTGAAGGACGGGGTCAGGATATTGGAGAGTATCTGGAATATAAACATTGATTAGACACAAGCGATACATAAAAATATGATTTATTGATTTTGAGTACATAGAATATGAAGAACAACAACAATTTGGAAGAAACAGAGATTATCCTAATTAAAGCAGAAACTATTTAAAGAATTATATTACTTAAGAATACCAATGTTTATATTGAAGTACTTGTAATTAACAGTTTATCTAACGATCAAATATACAAGGATCTAAGAAGTCTTTCGCTTAGGAAATGAATGCTGATGCTGATCGTTCAATGGGGTTACGACCACACGGTAAGGTGCATAGATGGACGTGGAACTTTTAGAAAACGTAATGGCCTTTTGTTTCACTCTGCTCTCGTCTCGGAGCTTGCAAATACTTCTACCTATAGCGCTTAACTTTTTAATGGGATTTGCCTCGTCTGTACTACGAGTGCTCCGAGAAGTGATCGGCTCCAACGTCGGCCTGTGATTGGAGTTCACTACGCCCGACTTAGTTTGCCTTACCGGCACCACAGTTTCGGTTCGAGCGGATACTTTATTCTGAACGGAAATTGTGGAGCGGAGTATACTGGCGGTTTCTCGTTCCCACTCGACGGGGTCAATATAGCACCGTTTGTTACCGACCGACCTGTCGATCTTCGGTTTTTCTGCCTTCCGAGCGGACTCAGTTCGATACTTTCCATTCAGATTGGCGGGTTGGATGGTTTCGGGGCCGCAACACGAATGAGAGACTACGCGTCGCTTACTTTCTGCATTTTTTTCGCGTCTTCCTCGATGTGTCCTAAAAGAGAGTGCGGATGTTTTACGTTTTTTTGTAACGTTTTTAAGCGTAATTCCTGACTTTACCGCGTTGACGGTTTGGCGTACCGAGAACGTTTCCTTGGGGCCTATTACGAGACCGTCCTTGTTCATTGGTAGAGCATCATAAGGATTCAACCACGATAGGAAGTCAGTTATGATTGGGCCGCTATATTCGGATGGTACTGGTTGATCAACTTCTGGAATGGAATCGCCTGACGGCTCTCGAGGTGCTAAGGGAGTGACACTTCTTGGCTCATGTTTTCTTTCCTTTGACTTCTTGATAAGCCGCTTTCCATTTATGCACAACGATAGCCCAAGATACGCCGGAGCTTTTGGGATGACCTGCCGGTATACCATTTCGAATGTTCCAGTATCCGCATCAGGATTATAGCGTCGATCTAACACCACTGTTAACAAATAATTGATATATTATAATGTGTAATCTTGATTTTAAATGGAGAGAAGATAAAATATTTCTATGAATCACCTTTAACGACATCTTCGAGGCATTGAGGACAAAGTCTCGCCGTAACCGAAGTCGTAGGAGCTAGATCAGGGCTGGAGTTAATCTCGATAAGCCATGGAGTAAAATCTTCCGTCAACATGAAGTCGGCTCCGTACAGCTCAAAGCTGTTTTGCCTTTTATCCATAGTCTCTTGGCAGGCCAACATGGCCCCAATAAGGCATTGTTTCATCCCAGGATAGATTTTTGTGTCCCAAAGTTCGTACTTTCCTATCTGTCTTAAATATTCCAATTAATTATTAAATATATTAATCACAGTGCATATCTAGAAATTTCATATTTACCTCAGATAAGCCTTAAAAGAATGACAGTCCCACATGTTCTCGTCTGGTAAAGCTTTGTCACGATCTCCGTTATTCTTGTACTTAGTTTGTACGGCATTATTCGTGAGGTGAACAGACTCGTGGTAATTCGATAAGCTGAATATTTGCGAGCTAAATCTTAAGTAGCTGTCTCTGTAATGACGCAAAGCGCAAAGGTTATTCGTTACTTTGAGGACCTCCATCGTAAATAAACAAATTTACAGTTAATTCTCTTACTTATATAACCAGATTGTCAACGGCTGGCAGTTCGTAATCAGAAACCATTGTCGAATATCGAATTTCGTATCGTATATCACTAATGGGTTTTCTGTAAAACGATCGTAAAATTATCTGAAAGAACTTATACTTTGAAATTAAATTAAGCACGCCGTTTTAACGCCAAATTTATTAATTACCGATATATTTTTGTACTACATATCGAGTCTTTTGGGCTGGTATATTAATAAGGCCTATAATATCTTTGATGTTGTTCATAAGCTGGATTCCTTTCCCTCGGCATTTGTTCCCTGGTTTTACTATCCAAATATTAAGTATACCATCTATATCTATTTGAGGCCAATATTTCGTCACAGTGCTTAAGATTTTGGCAGCTCTTCTCTCTAATTGTCTGAAATAAGATTGTTAAATATTAATTAAATTTTTTCACAAAGCTATATTTCATAAAATATGGTTAATTGATTCGGCTTGTATCTACAATGTAAGATACAAATATAACCAAGAATATACGAGTATATGACAGTAATACAAGAACTGACTAAAACCTAATACAACCAATTCTATAAGAATTCCTTTGGTTATATTAGGTTTAGTTTATATTAGGTCATTGAATTCTTTAGTTTTTGATTGTCAGAGGTTTGTAGTAAGAAAAACAAATATTAAAATAAATCAGGATACTAAATTACTAAGCAGGAAAATCATTAGGATTATATTACGATGGTATAAATATAATTAAATAATATAAATATATCTATGTATATTCAATGTAGCGGTTATCCTAGATTAAAATAATAAATAATGTAAAAATATGTTTGCCTCGCTCAGGAATCGATCTCAGGGTATTGCGGGTGCTAAGCACTAATTTTAAACGTTAAGACAACATTATATATAATAAATACAAACATACTTGATATTTGTGTTCTTATCTTCCATAAATGTAGCCTTTTCATGTACCAGGAGATAATGATGCGTGAGGAATTGATCCCATTCATGTTCCCATATATGCTGAGTCTGATCCTCCTCTTCATCAATGTCTTTGTGTGTGAGGAATGAGACAAATTCGTTCATTCTATTGATCGCGAACTCAATAGCGCTGAAGGGAACTTTACCATTGTTGGTGACTAACTTTTGATCACCATTCGCTTGTACAGCATTAGACAGCCATTTTATTGTGCTGATACATGCGGTAATTCTAAAGTCATCGATAAATTCTTCAAGGCTGTCAGAATTGTGGATGTTATAGCATCTGGGAAACTTGGTGAGTGCTACACCTGGCTCGGTGTACCAATGCATTTGAGTCAACGAACTCGTCAAACCTTCTTTTGTTGTAAAAATTGATCTGGAATATCTAAAACAATACAATTACTTTCTTTTATTAGAAACCTCACACGCCTTCCTATTAACGTCGTAGGTACCTAAATATGTAATTACCGCGTTTGATTCGATAAATCCCTGTTAACAAATTAAAATATAAATGCAGAATTAACCCTTGTCTGTCTGTTAAGTTTTAAAACTTAAACAACTGAAGTAATTTTGTTAAAGGATTATACAGAGACAGATTTGATCCCAAAAAATAATATACATAGTTTACCAATAACTATTTGTTTAGGTATTTTGAGTAAAAATATTAGTTCCAGACTTTTGAAATTTCTACGTAGAGATGACGCAGCAAAAACCTCACTTTACTTATTTTAGGTATGAAATGAAAAGGGAAGCCTTATCCCGGTATTTATTTATAAATATTTGTCCGAATAGTAAATACACACTCGAAATTATATGTACAGAAAATATTAGCAATTCAACGAAAATTATAACGATGAACATAAACCGGATTGCTTACATTATATCGTTTTAAGTATCTATACCTGCTTATGATGACCTCCTTGTTGCTGAGCAGCCAGTCGTATTTATCTCTTTTGGTCGTCCAGAGAAAGTCGACCGAATGATGTTCCATAAATTTGTACAAAATCATCCTTTCTACTTTCGAGAGCTCCTTGCAAGATACTTTTTTTGGGTCCATATTGGGTGGGTGTCGTACCTCCAATAAATAATAGACAATGGTACAATTTTAAATTGTATTACTCATCATTAATCATTGCAACCTATAACTATCCCACTGGGCTCGAATCCACACTCACAATGTGAGGGTTCGGGCTTATTATATATATGACAAAAATTTCGGTGTCCGCTCTAGTATAATGTAGATGTCTTCCAGGTTAAAATACACTACATTCTTCTGTAATGAATTTTATCATCTAAGACTACATAGCTATTTACAATCAGTTGGGTTCGAAGTTAAGCATTAACATTGAATAAGTATGTACAAAATATAATATTTCATAATTATGAGTTTTTATTTTAGGCATTTATAAGCAAACTATCCACCTGATGTTCAGTAATCATCATCGCCTTTATACATCATACCTATAGACGAAGTGCAGACTAAAAATCTGCCGAAACCCAAAAAAAGTATGGACTGGGTTCTGTAACGTTTAAATTTTCTGAGTTTTTAGGACATGAAAGATATCCATTGGATTAATAGTAAGAATACATTCATGGTAAAGCTTGTGTCGATCATAAGCGATCAGTCGAGTTAGGCAACAGCAGGCTTGGCCCTTGAGACACATGTATTTTCTTTTAGCGGTTACGCTAGACGGTAGTTCAAAAACGTATGGGAATGATAATTGGTCTGGCGTGAACGATATCACAAAAGAATGAGTGTAGGTGTTTTCAAAACGATAGTGAATAGACTTCTTTTAAGTTAATGCGCTTTACCATCTAAGACTATATCGCCATTTACCATCAAGTGGGATTCTCAAGCATTAACTTATCCTAATAAAATAATTAATGCGGAAATTTGTGAGGATATGGATGAATGGATGTTTGTTACTCTTTCACGCAAAAACTACTAAGCGGATCTGAATGAAATTTGGCACAAAGATAGAATATAGTCTGGAATACACGTAGGCTAATTATCCGGGGGAATAAACTAGTCATATTTCTATATAAAAATATATTGTTACCAAACCTTAATTTAAAGTTTTATTAATGGATACCTTGTGAGATTCATATTTTTCAATCCAGCCTCTTTCAAGAAGCGCCCGCCGCACCGCCGGGAACCCACCTCCCTTTATCATGAACACCTTGCGGTCTCTCATTGCGTTGTCCGCTAATTTTTTTAATTCATTCCATCTTTCATTGCTCACCCAACTTTTGTATTGCTTCAGTTGTTCGGCAGAGGATGAGGTTTCTGATGATTTAAAAAAAAAGTGTAATAGGAAGAAAAGCAGTGGTAGTCTAACGAGATTGCCTGAGCTTGGATCCTATCCTTTAGCTTAAGCTTAAATGAACTATTAAAAAGTGTCTAAAGTTCAATAATCCGCATTTTTCTAGCGTGGTGGACCAAAGCTTGCATCTCTCCAATTCAGAGGAGAGATCCGGAATTTCTCAAGAAACACCACTCCTAAATAATTACTGTCAATTTTGAGAGAAAGTTAAAATAATAAAAAAATATGCACCATAATTGATCAAATAGAAATTGTGTCATCTTTAAATTCACAACTACTCATAGGTACTTCGTATTAAGGTCGATTGATCCAAACTGTTGCCTGAAGCCGTTCGACGATGTCAAGTCTATAATCTAATAGACTCTCTTATCAAATACAGTAGTTGATGTCATAAAAAACATAATTAAGTAGATGATAGTTGACCACATCTGAAGTACATAATATTGCCAAACGTAACATACGTAAACACCAATCTAGACTAACTACCGTTTCGAGGGATGTGAAAGACAATGTATACCGTAAAATTAATTAACAAACCTGGTGCATGCTCAGACTTGGAAAATGAAACTGCACTGGTGGGACGTAGTTCTTTCTTAACTACACTTTCCTTATGTAGCTTCGAGTCTGATGCACTCTCCTCTAGATCCATCGTTATAGCCATGAGTCTCGCTTGCCACTCGGGTTCCTGCAACAGATGTCAAATATCACCACCATTTTTCTTGTTAAATCATAGGGACGACTTCGCGCTATAGAGGTCGACTATGGACTGGTGGACCCCGTGGTTAAATATACACCAGATTACAGTAGTGCAATAACCTACTTTAATTTAACCTACTTTGGGGTTCCGTACTATCATGGACGTTCCGCGCGCGTCCCCGCCTGGTACTACGACAATGACGTCACAACTTAAGTACTCCTTTGCAAACCGTGTAGAATGTATGCGGAAATTAATAAACCAAAATTACTCATACCCAGGGTAATCTTAACTAGGTCGGTGATCAGTAAACTAGGTCAAAACGAACACAATAATGCTCTTAAAATGGGATTTTGATTACTGGTGTAATTTTGAATACTAATAATTTATTAGGGCATTCCATCTATTTGGACTTTAGCCACGTATGATTTATTTATCGGATACAAATGACATCTTTGAATGTCAGAAAGTGTAATATCTGAAAAGAGTTTGTTTGCATCTGAATTTAATATTTCAGTAATGTAAAATTGTAAAATGTTTGTATAAATAAAGACAAAATATTTGCTTGGCAGCAACTGAATTCTTTTTAAGATTCGCCAGCACTCCGTAAATAATGCATGAATTGTATAATCTCAACATAATTTTACCTATCTACCCTATCTATAAAAAATATATTAAGTAACAGGTATGAACGATACCAATTTAGAATATCTATTTTAAGCGATGTACCTCCTTAATTTATTGATTATATCTGTTTGTATTTATAACATCGTAATTATAATCCTGTAGATGCGTTGCCATGGCGTGGTTGGAAATTAATCTGAACATTCAACAATTTAGATAATGTAAACTGTTGTTTGTGACTTCCTTTATCGTCATTACTGGAAAAGTAGTAAAGCACAAATTGATAAAAATGAGGAAAGTACAATCGAATTATTATCAATGATCAACATCCTTCATTCATTGATTCTTGGTATAATCAATCAATTTTGATATGAATAAAATGCAAAATAAGGAGAAGTATTAAAATAAAATAAAGTTATTTCAAGGAATGCTATATTAATGCCACGTCTTGTGTAATTTTGACTTGTTTCACTGAGTTCACAAATAAGTTAAGGCTAAAAGTGGTCTGTGGTCGTGTTCGATTGAATATTATACCCGTAACTATCTTCACACAATTGTTTATATCAAGTTGGCAGCCATGTTGGCGGCAGAGGCATTTGACGTTAGGTTCAATTCCGCATGTTGTCAATACTGTTTGTGACATGAAAGCAAGATGGCGAGTTCATCTCCGGTTGATTGTCCGTTCCGTGTTACTTCAACATACATTTAATGTCATCTTTTTAGAACTTTTGTTTCGTAATAAGCTACCTATCTAAATATCTGTGAATAGATCAAAGACGAGTGTGAACGTGTTACTAACTATAAAATACGAGTTAATATTTAAACTCAGATGTGCATCTATCCCACCTGAGGAATGTTGGTTTTTTTCAGTGATTTGTGATTTAGTCAGGTGTTTTCGTTTTAGAATTAAAATTTTGTTCTTGCGCAGTGAGTGAAGTTACAGAGTTCAGATGTATTTGTGTCGTGGGGATGTTATATGTCGGGACTGTTTTCAATGTTGGGAAACAAAAGCATAAACTATTTGTTTTGATAGATCGTGATAAAGTAAATTAGAAGGTCGGAGTGGCAAGCAGCTCCGGCCGGAGTGATGGCCTTCAGTGAGGTGAGTGTCTTGTAAATTACTTTAGTGATAGTGTCATATTAAGTTTCTCGTGTTTGATAAGCGTCCAGCTAAATGCTTGGCAAACTTTAAAATAATCCATGCAAATTTTGATGGAATGCACTTAGTTTGCATGAAGATGAATCGTTTGTATCTTGATGTTTGAAGGTCTAGCTGCTTAAAATCAAATTAATATTTTGTTACTATAATACATCATCAAACAATCAAACAGCAAATATTTTCTCACAGCATTATCTTTTACTTGTTTTTTTGGCTTATTATTTAGTGAATATGGATGGCATAGACTGCTTAATGTTTGCAGTAACCATGACTTGCTCTAGCAGAACCATTTATTTAATGAGCAGTATATAAATGAATGAAAGAAACTGAGCAGAGGTCATTATCAGCATTAAATCCTTGTTGGAATGTTTTATCAGTTTAGCGCTGATTATTATGAATATTCCCCTGATAATAATACTTCAATGATAAGAATCAATCCTGAGAGGTAAACTTGTATTACTTTTGGTGGTTCCATTTGCTGTACACAAAGAATAATTGTTTTTTTTAAATAATATGCTTATTACATGGTTGATGTTGGTCCTTATCTGTGTCAAGATACTTGGAAAGTAATGTTAGCGAATTATATTTATTTTGTGACTGGATTTTAATAAGCCATATTAAAAATAATGCAACAATACAAAGTTTAATTTAATAACAATCATCATTATATTAAAATGCCTATAAACTATATACTCAATTAGTATTGCATCATTCAGAAACCAAAACAGGTATTTCAATTTCAGGTCTTTGAAGTTACATTATGTTAAACTAATTGGAAGCATTTGAATTATAATTATCTGACCTAATTTCCTTCTGATTATATCTAGGGTTTAGTCTTAATTTTGGAAACAATTAAAGAAAAGTAATTGTGTTGTAAGATGTTTGTGGTAGTCACAAATATTTACCTCAAATATTAGGATGGTTATAAAATTAAATACAAGCCATTCTGGTACAAAAAGCTGTTGTTAGATGTGACTTATGTCAGCTATTTGGAGAAATTAACTTTTATAACAAGTAGGTATACTGCCAATATTATAATTAAATCATCAATAAAGTTCTTATTATAGAATATATTACCTGTGCTGTGAGGTCCAGCTGGCTAGGTATCAACCTCTTGCTTGAGCTAGTGATATTCAAGTTGCGGGCTTGAGACAATAAATTCTTAAAAGACCAACAATGTAAGCAATTTTAGTGTTTTTAATGTGTTCATGTGCACACAGATAATTTTACATTAGGTATATCTTCTGCATGTTTGTCATTTTAATTAAATGAAATACTACTGCCGACAAACTGGCTTACAGTTTGGCAGAATGTAAAAAAATATATTATTCTACAAGTTCAGTCAAATAAATTTAAAAAAACCTTACTCTGTGTTGTTTCTGATTAAGGTTTCAAGGTAAGTAAGTTCTGAGTAAGGTTTTCTATTTATCAATCACTTATTAGATATTATTTCTAATGAATTTTTTTATTTTTTATGGTTTCTAATGAATCCCTAAGTGAAATATACAAAAAAATATTTATGGGGTATACATTGTTTCTATTTTTTTCAACCCATAACTGGTCTAGATATAATGCTGATATCAATTTCCCAAGTCTATGATTTTTAAAGAAATTGAGCGTAGTCGTTTTTTATACATATATATTGTTGGATTGGTTGAATTTGAATTTGGAGTTTCATATAAAAATAAGTTTTTTTTTGTGGTAGAAAGTCTTATTTACTTTAAGGTCCGATTATAAGGAGTACCTTAAATACTTATAAATAATAGAATAAATTTTTGTATCTAGACCAATATTTTTGTTCTTTTTTCCATATAATGTTTTAACAGAATGAAAACAATGAAACAGAATGAATGAAAGCAACTTGGATTTTATAATGATATCAAGATTCATTGTTAGACTAGAACAAACATTACTATAGCTTTAAAATTAAGTGTCTCAATATGAGTCAGAAGTAAACTGTAGCATCAGCTATTTAAAAGTGTAATGTAAATGATGTGAAATGTTACCTTCTTATGATATATTATGTTACAATCTAGTATAACAACAGTTAGCATTTCACACGTTCCTAATAGGTACTTATTGTAGCTGCTCCTACTAAAGTTATTCAGCTATACGTTGGTTTCACGATGGATTGGCGGTAGGCGTTTCATAATTGTTGTTTGGCGGTGATTTCCCACGGTGCGATTGTTATTCCGAGTCCGAGAGAGCGACGTGCGTGCGTGGAACTTGAGGCGCCATTGCTGCGTGAGACTGTTACGTTTTCGTTGAGGACAAAACGTACCTTTGACTTCGTAACGAGTTTGTAGAACACGGACTGGTTGACCCCACTGTTACTATGCCGTATTTGTGCCGTAGAAACGTGCCGGTGAAGGAATTTCTAATATATTTATAAGAATTTATAAGTTTTAGAAATCGTCTACGTCATCATTGCCTCATCTTAACTTTTATCAGAGCTGAAGTTTTTGACTTGTGAGCATCATTAATTTCACTGCGACATTGGTACTCACGATGAGTTATATTTTACTAAAATATTTCAACTCGGGCTCATTCTTGATCATGGAATTTGGGGTTCTGGTTCAGAGTGATTCTAACTAATATGTATACATTTCATGTGGGTTACGTCACATTACAACTTAGAGTCATTAGTTATTGAATTTTAGTTTGTTAAATTAAAGTACCCACCTTATCTTTTTATTTAAAAAATACTAACTGTTCCAATAAGATTGTTATAAGACAAATAATATGCACATTAACGTACCTATAATGAGAGAACGAATGAGAAAACATGTTGGGGTCGGGATATGTAAGTGTGAGCACTATGCAATGCCCTTATCTATATGGGCCGTGGTTTCCTAGTACCTAGTTCCCGATTGCAACCGTATGCCAGTGTGACCGTGGTATCATATAACGTGACGCGGACTACAGCGACACCTACCTACTCGACACAAACAAACAATGAATAACATTAACCTGTCCAGTTATATTGGATGCATTCAAAATACGCTTTGTGAGCGCACTCGCAATTGCTTTTAATGTTTATACCTACCTGGTACTTGTACACGGTTAAACGAAATTCTGAGTATTTTCAAACCGTAATTCACAGTGCGCCGCGCCGCACGAGTTCTCTTGTATTTTATAAATCTGTTGTAACAAACTTAACTTTAAAAATAGGTACCTACCTACATAATATATTGGTAACGGATCGCGGTCGGTACATGGAAGATATTTGGGAGATACTAGGTTTTACTATTATTAAGATACTATTACTATTATTAAGAAATGTAACCTAGCACAATGATTTTAAGAATGTTGTCTGTTTTTTCTTGTCTTTCTGTATGCTGATCAATCATGATCCTATTTGAATGTGATTTGATGTATTTTTGAAAGTCAGCTTGGAAATGAAATAGATATGTCAATTTATATAATCCCGTCTATATCTTAGCTTTAACGAAGCGATGCGATTACAGTCACTCGATTAATGATAAATATGGGTCAGTGTACTAAGTTTTCAAAGTACTTATCAAAATCTGAAATGATGACGTGGCCGGCCGTATTGATATTGCAACTCATGAAGGTCTGGGATACATGTAGAAATCGAGATTAAAGCGTGGATTAAGTCCGTAATTAAAATTGTGAGCGATGGTTGACAGAACAAAGAACCCATACCTGGAACACTGCTCGCCTCAGCTGTATCGAAATGAAGGTAAAGTACAGGTTGATTAAAAAAGGTGGGACCCTTGTAAAACGTTACCCCTTTCTCAATCATGAGGGTAGAGTTTTAATTTTGAACGCGTAAATGCCCATTTTCAAATAATAAAAGATATATATCCCTATTCGAATATCAGTTCGGAATTATCGTCTACATTAGTACTAGGTATATCAGAAACAAGTGTGTATTCAAATTTTAAGGTTGCTATGCTTCATGCCTTTGGCGTAATCATCGATCAATTGCTTTTGCCCAAAGATTTGCTCTTACAGTATGCTCTTAGCATTAAGAAAAAGCATTAGGGATGAGAAATAAAAGAATAAGACAGGCCGTTTTAGGTAGGTACCTTTTTTTAAAAATACTATTGTTTTGTGGCCAAGTTTGGATTTGTTGGGGGTAGCTAGGAAGGGTGTGTTACTGTGTATCATTCAGTTAAACTATTGTTTAAATTTATGTAGTTAGAATTGAAATAAAACCTACCTGCTGTTTACGTAACCAGCTTTTTAGATTTATGGCAATAATGTAGATTAGGGTACCCTAATTATGTGAAGATTACTGTGTTAGTCAAATTAACCTTCGTTTTTAGTTTTTTCATAAATTATTTATACCTACATTTAAGACTACTAATATAAATGATCCATGCAACAATTGGGTAGAAATATCGACGCACAAAACCTATCGTGAGGACCCGTTCAATGTCTAAATATGCACAGTCCACGATAAATTTAAAATCATGTACTTAGGTAGATAACGTAACTATATATTTAAAAGTTTACAAACTAATCTAGTTAACATAGTAATTTAGTGAAGTAGGTTAATCTAAGTTTAAGTAAAAGTTAATCTTATTAAGTTACCAATTACCATAAATGAAAGAAGCTGATCTTTAGTAATTATTATCAGCGAGATGTCTCTATTATCTAATTAATTTTCCCTATACCTAGGAATGCCGATTAATTCTCGATTATGACCTGAAAGGGGCCCCTATTTAAAAGTCAAATGGGTGCAATACTCTCTTGTCGCATAAAATATTCTAAGTGATATAAGCATATTAATTTTTCAAAATGCTGATCGATTCCAGTTCAATAGGGATATGTAGGGTTGTTTAAATTAATGTACCTGTAGGTCACTTTGATGTTTAATCATTTTGTTATTGTACAATTTATAATGTCATTGGTTCAGGTCATCTTATCGACAATTCAACCAAACACCTATTTAGTTTGTATCATTAATAATACATTAAATAAGTTTCTGGTAACTTTCCTGTTATTTATAAAAAAATATCTTTCATTCAGTTGCATTAGTTTTTGTGTACTCTGTTTATTATGTTTTCAATAGAATTTGTCTGGATTTAAGGTAGCAATCTTTTCAGGAGCGTGTTTAGTGACTACAAAACGTCTGCAGCACCGTGAAATTTGTACATAAAAAGCCTATTGAACGTACCCGTTGGCAATCGCGTCGATTCGAGCGAATCACAGTCGTGCGCGCTGGGCCAATGACCCGGACTTATCAACAATCAAAACTGTAGGGCCCTCTGGTAAAAGCGTATTTGCATAGAAGTGTGCTTCACCTCCCAAATATGTTTAGACATTCTAGTATTGCAAACAACAGACATTATTTGCTTTAATGAGTGCCGAGTGTTCGTTACAATAAAACCGTACATATTTGTGTTGTAATAAAGTGATGTATAGGTATATTTCATAATTAGAATTACAGCAATTTATCAGATAAGTAATCCTAATCGCTCACGCACTCGTATCGCTGCTGTAGGATTTCATTAACGTCCATCCTGACGTATTTCTTTACGTAATTTACCTACCTAGTTAGCCAAAGTCATCAAACTCTTAGGATCAACGAAATAAGGGAGTTTTATGAATACTATCTATTAGGTTATTTGTCAAATCGACGACAAAAAACATTAAGGGTGTAACTTAAACGTGTAAGTTACGCCGTTATTATTTTTCGTCATAATATTCCATATGTTTTAGCGAATGCCAAAGATGTCTAAACCGTCAAAACACCCTTACGTGGTGTTGATAATTTCGACGACTGAAAACAATAAGGGCGTAATTATTTAGAGTAATAGAATAATCATAAGAGAAATTATTTAGATATCTTTGTCATCTAATTGAAACGTTAGCAGAATTTTAGTCAATCAGAAACTAGCTTCGTACAATATTAAGTTGGATACTTGGAGTAATCTTGAAGTAATCTGGACTAAACTTCGGAAACATGCATCTTGTTCACTCCTGCAAGCCAGGAACAACCACGTGTTAAGTTTACCTTGAACAATATATGCAGATAATTTCCTATGAAAACGACTCAACTAATAATGAGATTATTCCCCCAATATAAACATTTCTAATAGTTATTGTGGTAGTACGTAACAACATACGTAAGACCTAATATTATCATAAACTTGACGTGAAAAGTAAACACAATGAAGTTGGATAATTTCCAAGGCAATGTAGCTAGAGCTACATCTCAATGTTTGCCCTCAGTAAACACCTGCTTCTGCCAGACATTCCTCCCTTTGTTTGACTTTTCTGGATCTCGAGCTCGTGTGTGAAGTTTTTTTGATCCCTTTATTATTTATTCTATGAACAAGTTTCAAAAGCTTCATGTAACAGAGCTTGAAATATCTTATTGTATTATTGATATTAATTTTATTTTACGCTAAATATATTTTTCCTTAAAAAATTGTCTGTCTAATATTATCTAAACGTTTAATAATAGAGTTATTATTCAGTAGTTATTGGGTATTGGTTGACTGAAGTAATGGCAATCAAGGAAAATATTATTCTGTTTCTATGCACTGTCTAAATAAAATTGATTTACGGACGGCCCTTAATAGAGATCTTGTTTGGTTTTGTGTGTCAGTAAATAATACATATCGCAACAAAATCATAACATGTGCGAGTAAAAAAGGCACAAGTCTTGTAACGCAGATTTTCTTCCGTAAAAGTCAACTTGGTGTTGACATTTCCTTGCCCCAGGATTGTGTCTTATATTTTGATAGTTTTCGTGAACTAAGCTCAGAATGTACTGTACACTTTTTTGTCCTCATCTTTAGGCATCATCATTCTCTTCTGTCACCCGTAGTAGTGATGTGTCTCTAGGTCTATTGGTGTTATTATAGGCCGTGGTTGCTTCAACGATATACTTCTCACTTCATTGTCCCTGCTTCAAGGAATGGGTCTTTCATGTTCTTGGTCGGCAACGCGTGACGGTTTACCAACAAACATTAGCAACACAGCACAAAAGCAACCATTTGTAATCAAAATACATTTTTAATTTTTTTTAATATCAACTTATATTTTACTTTAAGAATTCGCGATGTCTACTTAAACTTTGCCCTTAACCTTTTAAAAGAAGTTGAAAATTACGTCCTCAACCGCGTAATTGAGTGGACAGCGTCGGGGGTCTAGGAAATTTCTTTTTAATTCAATTTACAGTGATGGAAGAGTGGATATAAAATACCAGCTTGGTGCCTTACATAACACAATTTCCTAAATTTATCTGGCTTTTTTACGAGCTGCGCGGATTGAAATGTAAGTGAACTGTCCTTTCTTTTACGTCTGTTCTAGATAAGGATAAAAGTATAATGTAAACTAGTATTACATTATAGCATATAACACTATAGCATGATAATGTAAAAAAAAACAGATTATGTATTTATTAATGAAATAAATATCATTGGAATTTCATTAAACAATTATAGAAACTATTCAATTCTAATTATTTTATACCTAATAAACAAAATTTCATATTCTGTGATGAAGCCTTAAAAACCATTTTAGAGCACTTATATTGCAAGCGGTTGTACAACATATCAACCTGGCGAAGTCGCGGGTGGACACTAGTTAAAATACTGCTACCACCACCAATAACTGCTACAAATTAATGATATTTCAAAATTTCAGGTTTTGTGTGTCAGGTACTAAGACATGTGGTGTAACTCATCATCTCAACCCATCACGGCCCACTATTAAGCACGGGTCTCTTCTCTGAATGAGAAGGTAATGCCATAGTCCACCACGCTGCCCAGGGGTGGATTGGAAGACTTCACACACCTTTGAGTTTTGCAAACTCCCCGGCAGGTTTCTTCACGTAGTTTTCCTTCACCGTTACAGCGAGTGACATTTATATACTTAAAAGGCACATAACTCCGAAAAGTCAGAAGTACGCGCCCTGGGATTCTTACCCGGACCCCCCGAGTAGGAGGCCGAATTCTTAACCACTAAGCTATTAGCTTTGGTGTAAATGGTTGGTGTAAAACCCTGGTGCTAAATTAGAAGTGACAGTCTACATAGCGAGTTCCTGGGCTCGATTCCCGATTGAGGCAAACATTTATATAGGGCAAGTGTACACCCGGGATACCCGAAACTGGAGTGTGTTTATTTAATAGGAAATATTAAATTATATTTATTTAATCCTATTTTTATTCGATTTCTCTTTAAAGGAACCTTTGTCTTGACAGGCCGGTTGGTCTAGTGGTTAGTGAACGTGACTACTACACCGGAGGTCGTGGGTTCGATTCCCACCCAGGTCAATCTTTTCTGTGATGAGCAGGAATGTTTGTTTTGTGTGTGTAATAGAAATATCTATTTAAGTATGTATTTAAAAAGTACATATATATGTATGTTTATCAGTTGTCTAATCATCATAGAACAAGCCAACGCTTAGTTTGGGATCAGATGGCCGTGTGTGAGTTGTCCAAAGATAATAATTATTATTATTAATATAAAATTGTAATAAAAGTACTCCTGCTGCATTAAATCAATATATTATGAAAAACTTAACAATATTATATAGCTGAAAAGTATGTTTATATGCGCTTATCTCCTGAAATAGTTCCTGAACTACTAGACTGAATTGAAAAAAACTTTTTGTGTTGGGTAGTCCATTAAACGAGGGAGGTTATAGGATACCTTTTTTCTCGAATAGTGGTAATATTCCCACGGGATAACGTGTGAAATTTAATCATTTATAAGGCACAAGGAAGTTTACTGGTTCAGCTAGGGAAAAATAAATGAAATACCATATTAAATTGCATCATTAACTTACATACATATGTATATTGGAGTTTTAAAATAAACTAGTGTTCTGAAGAAACATGTGTTTACTTTAATTTGCTTATAAATAAACGTCTGTTTATTTCAATTTAACAATGTTATACCGTAAGGGAAATTGTATCTACCAAATAAGATGTCCTACTAATATTTCGGTGTGAATATTTTTTTCCCTGTATTTGGTGATATCAGACGAGGAATCTCCTACCATGTATACTATAATTTGTTCCTTATGTCAAATGACATAACCCGGATAATTATTTTAAGGTATTCATATATACTAATAATATAAAGAGGAATTAATTGATTTTTTGTTTGTGGAGAATAGACTCCGGAATTATTACGCCGATTTGAAAAATTCTTTTACCATTAGAATTCTACATTATTTCTGATGAACATAGTCTGTAAAATATTTTTTAAAACGTTATGAGCACGCATGAAAACTTCGATAATGTAACACAACGTGTGAAAAAATCCTTATATCGCGTACGTTGCGGAAATTATTGACAATAGAACAAAGTGATGTACTACAGTTTTATAGAGGACACCAATATCTCCAAATAGGTCGCGATGCCATGTGTTTAACTGTTACAGGTATGTCACAATAACTACTTTTTTCTGATGATTGGTTCTTCCGAAACGAAGCGAGGGCAGTTTCTTTAAGAAGACAATAAGTAGCGGAGAAGTTAAAATTATATATTTCTTACCATCAGATCCTACTCATGTTTCACTACGTTATATCTCAATCCATCACGGCCCACTATTGAGTATGGGTATCTTCTCTGAATGAGAAGGTTAAGGCCATAGTCCACCACGCTGGCCAAGTGCGGATTGGCAGACTGCACACACTTTTAAGTTTTACAAACTTCCCGACATTCAGGTTTCCTTACGATGTTTTCCTTCACCGTTATAGCGAGTGACATTTAAATGCTTAAACGCACATAACTCCGAAACGTCAGAAGTGCACGCCCTGGGATTCGAACCCGGACCCCCCGAGTAGTAGATCGAATTCTTTACCACTACGCAATC